>JAOTQJ010000091.1:17420666-17439425 GCA_025642045.1 Solanum sejunctum
CAACTTTGCTTTCCCAAGGCTTGGAAAGTACTCTAAGAATTTTCTAGATTTGCTTGTTTGTACTGATGGTTTTTGCTAAGCATTTGAGCTCATTGGTTATTAAGATGAACTTGGCATTTATCTCTTAAATTGATTCACCTTCCTTCATTACAAATTTTTGATACTGATTTGTGAGCATGTAAACTTTTGATTCTTTTACTTGAGTAGTACCTTCATGAGCTATTCTGAAACAATTCCATATTTCTTTGGCAATTTCACAAGCTGAAATATGATTGTATTCATCAGGTCCAATTTCACATACCAGAATTTTCTTGGCCCGATAATTTTTCTCCACCTTCTTTTGATCAAGCTCATTGTATTCCCTTCTATTTTTGGGAACCAATCTTGTGATGTCTCCTTATTTTATTTCACTCATTGGAATATGAGGGCCATCAAGAACAATGTCCCAAAGCTCGCTGTCCTCATCCATGATAAAATCATGTATTCTTGTCTTTCACTAGCCATAGAATTGACCATTAAAGCGAGGAGGTCTAGTGGTTGATTGTTCTTCTTCAAAATTACAATAGGAGCAGCCATTTTTTTCGAGATTTTCTGTAGGTGTTAACGTTTTAGAGAGAACTTATTCTAATACCAATTGAAAGGTTGCACTAGTCAACTGTACTCAGGGACCAGGTCCCTACACGTACAATCAATATAGAAGCTAGAAGGTAAGACATAAAAATTTTAGAGTGGAAAACTTCCTTGCTCAGGGGAAGAAAAAAATCACTACCTGATCCATAGGAGTTAACCATAAATTTTATTAACTTAAAGGAGAAAAATGATTGTAACCTCTTACAATCTTGAGGAATGATCCACAACTTCCTTTTCCCCTTACAAGTTACAATGAAATTTCCCTCACACCAACTGCAACAATGCAGCCTACTCCTAGATTATTCAAACTAGGAATACGAGCAACAATCTCAACGAATTGAAATCATAACCTATAATCCTTTATGATTAAGGATTTGATTTTACATTAAAGAACAAGAGAATAAGAATATGAAGAAAGTATTTACTGGATGTTTATTCTTCATCCTTCAGATTTCATAACCAGAATTTGTAGGGTTGCCTTGTTGGTAAAGACACTTTTTGATCTGTGCATAATCACCATGTTTTCAACTTTTCATTATAATACTTCATGCACTTGAGTTGTGAGTGTGCAAAGTATTATCTTGTCTGTCCACTTTGAAATATATAACTTCAAGATAATAAAAAGTGGAATGAGGAGACCACGTGCTTTGAATAAATTATTCCACTTGCTTACATATTTCATTTGCTCCCAGATTTGTTTTTCATCATTCATGTCCATTTTGCAATATATAACATCAAGATAATAATAAGTGGAATGAAGAGACCGTGTGGATCACTAACAGATTTCTGGTGTCTTTATTGTTTAACTGCTAGCATTGAATATTATAGAAATATTCTATCTACTCTAGGATAGACTAGGTCCTTCCCTAGAGTTTGTTACATCAAAACTACTTCAGTCCAGCAGAAGCGTTGTTGAACTGCTCAAAGGTGTGGATTTTTTTTTCACCATGAAGAGAAGCGTTTTATGAGAAAAAGTGGCCTAAACCGTTGTTTTGTTTTGCTTTAAAAGCTTTAGTGCCTCTTAGGTTAAAGTTTTAAAAGGCGTTAGTGCCTATTAGGTTTTAAAGTTTTAAAAGTCTATTTAGGCAAATTAATAAGGTTTTCTTAAAAAATTTAAGTTAGGGGTATTAACATAATTTAACTTAAATTTTTTAAATTCATGTTTTTTAAGGTAATATAGATAGATAAATATAAATATAAATAAATATAAATTGAACAAACAATTGTTCTACAATAAATACTACATCTAACTCATGATTAATAATATTGTATATATATTCCATAGTTAATATATATTCCACCACAAATGACTTATGGTCAATTATTCCCACTCTTATATATTTCCCCTTGGATTACAATATTCTTCATTGAAATCTAAGGGGTAAAAATGGCTTCTTCAATATTCTCTCTTCTGTTCCTTGCTGTTTTTCTTGTTTCTCTTTCTCATATTGTTCTTTCATCCTCATCTAAGTTTTTCTTGGATTCCAAGCCTGTAAGTGCCCCCAAAACAATAGCTGAAAAATTCATCAGACAACTTAACTTGTTCCCTAAATTTGACATAAACATTGTTTCTTCCAAAGAAAGACCACCTTTGATTACTAAACAGAGACTATATGAAAAGAAGTTGAATTTATCTTACCTTGGTGATTCTGATGCCACTGTCCAAGACTTAGGTCATCATGCTGGTTATTATCATCTTCCGCATTCTAAAGCTGCAAGGTTCTATTTTTATCTTAAATTGATTTTTCAAACAATCACTCATTAATATTTATTATTTCAAAAAATTACTTTCTTTATGGAAGAATATTTAAATTTACCATCAAAAAAGTTATTTTAGAATAATATATTCTTGTAATCCTACTATTCTTTTATATAGTGGAAGAATTTCTTTTTTGGAGAATTATAAAATTTTGTACTCTTATCACTATCTTAATTCCTATCTTAACTTCACAAGTAGGAAAGGATAGAATTTTCGCAACACTATCATCATTGTGTTTCTTTTGTTTTTATTTTATTCATCAATATATTAATGTTTTTAATTAATGAAAAATAAAATTTCTTGTGGTTTAGGATGTTCTATTTTTTCTTTGAATCAAGAAGGAAGAAGGATGATCCAGTAGTGATGTGGCTAACAGGAGGGCCAGGTTGTAGCAGTGAATTGGCTTTATTTTATGAAAATGGACCTTTTAAGATATCACACAACATGTCTCTTGTCTGGAATGATTTTGGCTGGGATAAGGTACCTACTTGTGTTTATTTTATTTTTTTCCCCTATTTAATGAATAATTTAACCCAGTCCCTCATTTCAAGAAAAGTTGAGGCAGATAGTTTCAACGTGTATTCTCAATCCATTTGTTTTCTATTTCTAATTTTTCATATAATAAATTTAAGAGTATATATTTTTAACTTAATAATATGAGATTCAATTTTTTTTCTTCTTCATAAAGTTTTGTTTATAAATGATGTCGTAATAAATAGCAAACTTGTTATTGAACATTTTGCTCTCATACAAAGCCTCTTCTCAACTACTACTGACTAATCTTCTTTAATTTAGCATCTTACTGTTTCATTAGTTGCGACTTAATTAGTAGCATTTATTTTATGAATTTGAAAGAAGTTTAACGCTTATTGACTTTTAGTGCATCATCTTCTTTCCAACATTAAAACTGACGCCTTAACTATATTTGAGATTGTGAATTATTTTCTCTCGGAATAAAATAGATATACATGTTAAAATACTTCACACTTTAATAATTCAAAAGTCAGCAATGACATAACACAAAGATTTTATTTTGTTTATAATAAATTGTATGCTGAAGAAGGAGGAAATTTGATGTCTCACAGTAGTCCTCTATATTTATAGTCGATAAAATGGATGAAAATGTGCGAATTCACCTGTTCAGAACAAACTCATCTATTCTAGAGTTTGTTCTGAATAAGCATGGTGTCTTTAGAGGAAGGAGATGATTGTTCGGAAGAAACATGTCCTTTCCGTGAATTTCAAATTAATTTTGCAAATTTTATTAATTAATAAAATTATATTAGTAATGTTAGGAAAAAATTATCAAACGAGAATGATAAATAAATTATCTAAAAAATTATTAATTAATTATATCAAAGTTAGCTGTAGCTAAGATGAGCGACAACAATGGGCGTGATGGATGTCCTCTACTTAACCTTTTAAGAACTAAAGATAGTGTTCCCTAATACAAGAACAAAAATTTTCCTCTATTCTATCAATTAGGAAAAAGTGATTTTTCATGTTTCGTATCTTATCTTTTCAAATTCTCATTTCTCAATTCACACATTACTTTAACCAAAAAGATATTCCATAAAATAATTGAATGGGTACACAATAACAAATATGAAAAATATCATATAAAATCAAGTTTCAACAACCATTCATTTTACAATAAAAATTTATATAGTGAAACTAATTAGTCCCGTTGTAACCAGACGACCTTTACATTTATATGGTGGTATGTCTTTAGCTAAATAAATAACTAACATCAGTTCCATGCTAATATGTTCAATAATCACTATTTGTTATTTTTTTTACATGTTCCCTAATGAGTGATTGTGATTTTTCTATCTTTATTAGAAAATTTAGATATTTATGAATGAAAAAAATCTTATTGAGGAGTCAGCTTTAAAAATAACTTTTAATATATAAATTTAAATTTAATCAATTTTAAATACGAATATCAAATGATAATAATAATATGTAACTTGGGTTAAAAGCCTATGTGAAGATACAATGTTTGACTCAAAAGTCAAAGTATTGATCCCTACCATGTGAGCGTAGTTCTAAAGTTTTACTCATTCTTGGCCATTTAAAAATGTCTCTGTCGGCTTACCAAAGGAGCCATCTTTGAAAGTGCATAATTAAATTGCATTTGAAAATGGACTAATGTTTAATTTTTGGCCGTTAACATTTGAACTTGTGCTGACTCTAATATAAATTCTTTAGAAATTAAAGTCATAGTTCATACTTGATATAAATTAAACATTTAAAAAATATTTTGATACAAAAATTTATGTTTCGTAAAGATTTGACGGTGTGGACAATAAACACAAAATTAAAGGCTTGAAACATATCACGATTCGATTTCGGTTATAATGGCACCTGTTAGATCTCACCGACAAACAAGCCAATTATCCAACCTCAGGGTACCTGTCCTAAATCCCTAGTCTCAAATATCATAGACACAACAATATAACTAACCACAATCTACCCAGAACCTGGAAGTCAATTGTACAAAGCTATAATAGACACAAGCACATACCAATATACGTATATAACAATACTCATAGTATTATACAAACCTAGGAGTGCTCCTACGAATACAAATCACTACTATATTAGGCCGAAGTCTAGATACAAAAGATAAACATCAAAGAAAAGGAGACTGTGAAGTAGCTAGAGTAGCCCACGCTCACCAAGTGTCTCCTGAACGCTCTCGAACTCCCAACTCAACAATCACGGCTAGTACCTGGACCTGCACCATGGGAAGATGCAGAAATATAGAGGTGAGTACCAGAAAAGGACACCCAGTAGACATCATTAGTCGACTGAGTGAAATACAGTAAATCCAGAAGACTCAAATATAAAGAACTAGAGCAAGTCTAGCCAATCGAAACTCCAGATAAAGGAAATACGATGTCTGGAGAGTTCTCAACCCTCAATTGAACCAACCCAAGTGAGGTATAATGATAACTGAACCAGTACAAGCGATGAACAATAGTGACTAAACTAGCCCAGGTGAGGAACAATGATAACTGAACCAACCCAAGTGATGAACAATGATATCAACTAACGAAGATTGAGTAGGCCCATACCACAATTGTCCCCAACTGAAACATAGTGTTGTACGCGGGTGCAAGACCCTAATATCTATGTTTGTACCTTATTTGTACTGCAACTCAAAAGTTAGCAGTGAAATCACACAAAAACTATAATTGATTTGTAAAAGAATAAATGCAGAAAAAGGATGAAGTTTGATGTCTGGAAAATGTAATAATCATCTTAATTTATAGCCAAATCCATCTTTTTAGAATAGACATGTGATTTTAGGGGAAGAAAATCATTATTCAAAAGGAATAAGTCCTTTTCACGAATTTTAAACTCATTCTACGAATTTAATTAATTAATTAATAATTCATGAATTAATTTAATTAATAAATAATATACAAATTAATTAATTCATAATTTCATAAATTGATTAATAGTAATATCATAAAAGGAAAATTCAACGAGAATGATTAACAAATTTTGTCTAAAAAATTATCAATCATTTGTCAAAGCCAAAGATGAAGTCGAGAGAGAGACAATGACAGCGCGAAGAGGTAACCTTTACTTAATCATTTAAAAGGTAAAGGAAATATTTCCTAATATAACTGCAAAACTTTTCATTTATCGTACTAATAAGGGAGTTGAATCTTTATTTTTTTCTTTACTGATTTTCGCACATTTTTCAATTTTCATGACTTACTTAAACCCAATAAATAATACACTAACTAATAGAAGAACTCCACTCAAATCCCAAAATACTAAGACCAATGATAGTTATCCAAGTGGCGAAGTCGTTAGTGATGCCAACCAATATTCCTTTGTTGTGCTTAATATATTTGCACGATAATATCTGACATATACGTTATCTTGTCCCTTTAGATTGTTGATATTGTCTTCAAAAATACTAATCCTCATTTGTTCATTGCATGTGATTTTCGATTGAATGGATGTCAATTTCAATGGCCTCCAATTAAATCATATTTTCTTAACAATGGCAGCTCAGTTCTACAGTTTGATAGATTTAAGATTTATACTGAAAATAGTCACTGGGAATCTACAGTTCTCGAATCTTATATACGTTGATCAACCAATAGGAACTGGTTTTAGTTATACCTCTGATGATCACGATATTCGTCACAACGAAATGGATATAAGCAATGACCTTTATGACTTCATACAGGTTGGTTCTCCCTTTTCTTTTTCCAAATACGAATTTTCATACATATTGATACTAAATATTTGATGACAGGCCTTCTTTAACGCGCATCCAGAATATGTAAATAATGATTTCTACATTACTGGAGAATCATATGCAGGACACTATATCCCTGCGTTTGCTTCGCGTGTTCACCAAGGAAACAAAAATAAAGAAGGAATCAACATAAACCTTAACGTATACTACTTTTTTCTCACTTTAATAAGTCATCTCCTGTATTTCAACAGTTTAGGTTGATTTGGAGTTATTTATTGATGTCTATTTAATCAATTATTCGACCAGGGATTTGCCATCGGAAATGGAATGACAAATCCAGATATCCAGTTCAAAGCGTACACTGACTATGCTTTGGATATGAAATTGATCAACCAAAATGATTATGACAAAATAAACAAACTATATCCTAAATGTCAACAGCAAATTAAGTCTTGTGGTAACTATCTTTTCTTCCACTTGCATTATTTTTCAAATCTCTAGTTCTATTTATAATGGGCAGTTAATTGCATATGTATTATATTTGGCATAATACATAAGTGTCTTTTTAACTTGGTCTCATTTGATACCTGTGCCTCCAACTTTGGATATGCACAAGTAGGTATTTAAACGTGTTTAGAGTTGAACAAGGAGGCACACGTGGCCTACTTGGCATCTTATGTGGAAATTCACATCCTGGGAGCATCCAACGTGGCATCATATGTTTATTATGTCACATAGGATGCATGTGTCTACTCGTTCAACTTTATACTTAGGCACACCCAAAGTTGAAGGGCATAGATGCCAAATTAAAGAGTATACTCCCTCCGTTTCATTTTATGTGGTATCCTTTGACTTGGCACCGTGAGAAAAAAAAAAGAAGACTTTTAAAACTTGTGGTTTAAAATCATTCTTAAATATTTGTGTAGCTGGAAATCATTTCATTAAGGTTAAAAAAAGAATTTCAAAGGTAAATTATTTCCAATTGGAGTAAGGTGACATTCTTTTTGGACAGATCAAATAGGAAAGGGTATCATATAAAATGGGACAGAGAGAGTATTTATTATTATGTCATTATATTTGAGGTGATTTGATGGCGTAAAAAATAATTTGCATTGTCGTTTTCTGTGAAAATATTGGTAGGAAATGGTGGTGAAGATGCTTGCTTGTATGCATTTCGAGATTGCACAAACATCTTCAGCAGTATAATGGACATTGTGGGTGACAAAAATGTAAGAAATCAAAGTAAAATTTAGTTTTCTTTTTGTTTCGTTCCTATGGAAAACAGAGTTCACATGTGTTCAAACGGATTATAACCGTTGTCCTGATGCAGTACTATGATATACGGAAGACTTGAGAAGGTGACCTTTGCTATGACTTCTCGAGGATGGAAACTTACCTCAACTACGACGAAGTTAAGCATGCCCTTGGTGTTGGTGAAATTGAATTCGTTTCATGTAGTTCTATCGTTAAACAGGCTTTGGGGTCGGATATGATGAAGAGTTTTGTTGTTGGTATTCCTCCACTTCTTGAGGATGGTATCAATCTACTCATTTATGCTGGGGAGTATGATCTTATGTGCAACTGGCTCGGTAAACTTCATTCACCTTTCAATTGTTGATTTCTCAGGTCATTTCATTTAATTGATAGTTGTTATTTCAAAAGGTCATATTTTCAATAAAGAAAATGATTTTCTGAGATAGTTATTGGTGAAATCCAAGGGAATAATAAAACGTTGGTAAACACGAATTTGAGAGAAAAAAAATTTCTTCTATTACTCAGAAGAATAGATTACAAAATAACTCTCAAACTCACACTTTTTTTACACTCTTATCTTGGTGTTTTTGATATTTTCTTGGTGTGTTTTCTTAGGAGCAGATTGCCCCTTTATATAGAAAATGTTACTGTCTATTTTCTTTGGCAGGTGAACAACCTCTTTGTTGTCAAAAGTTGCTTAACAACTTTTGACAACAAATGCTCAATTTGTTGAAAAAAGAATGGGGCTGGACTTCAACTTTTTTCCTATCTCACGTTCTACAATGACATGGAACAGTTTGAAGTAATCAAACACCTGGTCCTTCGTCCGCAAGAAATACACCCACACCTTTCGAAAAGCATTATCGATGAACGTTAGAAAGTATCAGTTGTTGTCGAGTGATTCAACCTCCAAGGGACCACAAACATCAGAGTGTACCAGATTGAGTAACTCTGGTCTTCTCGTTGAAGAGGAATTAAATGAGACTCTATGCTGCTTACCAAACAGACAATGATTTCAAGGATCTAGTACAACATCCTTGTCCACATTGATAAGCTCCTTCTTCATCAGGGTAGACAACCCTTTCTCACTCATGTGGCCGAGTTTTTAGTGCCATAAATTTTGAGAAGCCTCTTTTTTCACTATATTGAGGTTGTCTGTGATTATCTTCGCATGAGTCTTATATAACGTGTCACAAATATGTCCTCGAGCGATTATCATAGCGCCTTTTAACAACTTCCATGTACCTTTACTGAAATGACTATCATAGCCCTATTTTTCAAGAGTTATACCTTAAAAAAGATTCAGCCGAAGATCTGGCACATGGCGGATATCCTTCAAAGTGATTGTACTCCAAAAATTTGTCTTTATCTAGACATCACCAATTCCTACAATCCCAGAGGAACTGGAATTCCCCATCTTTAAAGCTCCAAAGTCTCTAGCTTTATACGTTGTGAAGTATTCCTTATGTGGGTAACATGGGAGGATACTGTAGTATCTACCACCCATTCTGTATCTTCTCTTGAGACGTGAGGCATGTCTCAGCATAGGTTGAACAATAAGCTACATCTCCAAGAATAGTAACTAATGTTTCTTCATCCTTGTTCTTCGTCTGCGAACTGTTGTGGGCTTGCTCCTCTTTTCATTTGTAGCAATTCTTCTTCATATGTCCTTCAATTCCACAATAATGGCACTTATATGTTGGTTTTCTACCATCAGTGGATCTGCCTTTACTCTTGCTTTTGCCTCTTCATTTGCCTTTGCTACTCTTTTGTTGCCTCCCCCTGTTTTCTATGACAAAGGCATGGGTCTGATCTGTGCTCATGTCCTTTTTTCTTACTTCTTCACTAAATAGAGCATCCTTGACCATTGACATGGTAAGTTTGCCATTTGGGGCTGAGTTGCTGAGTGATACGACTAGCGTTTCCCAACTATCGAAAGGGAACTGAGTAGTAGTAGTGCCTGAACTTCATCGCCAAGTGGCTTCTCTACAGACGACAATTGGTTGACCAAGCTCTAGAACTCACTAGTATGCTCAACAATTAAAGTTCCATTTTTAAGCTTCATGTTGACTAAACGCCTCATCAACAGGTATTCCGAGCAGTCTTGGCTTGGTATATGTCCTTCAACTTCTTCCAGAGGGCATATGTGTTTGTCTCTTGTGCAACATGATGGAAGACACTATGATCAATCCATTAATAGATTTGACCTATAATTTTTTGGTTTGATTTCTTCTATTCTAATTCCTTAGCGAGATCAAGTTTATCACCTTTCAATTCGATAGGATCGAATAAATCTTTATACTTTAGGAGAACTTCTATCTGAGGTCTCCACAACGTGTAGTTGGTGGCAGTGAGCATAACCATGGCTCCGGAAGATGATGTTGACTCTTCTGTGGTCATTGTCACCTTGCAATAGCTTAATTCACCAAAATGAGGTTGGATCTTGAAAAATGGAGCTCACCATTAGGTCCAAGACGGTCAAAAAGGTGGAATTGACACTTCAAGGCCAAAATTTCACTATTAGGGTAGAACAATAATTTTAAAAACTTTAAGGATCAAACTATAATTTCAAAAAGATCAAGGATTAAACTGCAATTTTAGAAAAAGCAGGGGCCAATTTGATATTTCCTAAATATTGAAGAGACCAAACTAAAATTTTAGAATAATTAAGGGGTTTATTTATAATTTTCAAAACTATTGCAGATTCCGGCTATGAATCGTATTTTCGGTCGCCTTCTCCGTCGTTCTTCGGTGAATAGTATCATCGTCTCTGGCAGAACTCTGGTGAACAGTATCTCCGTCAATGACAAAATTCCGGTAGAGTTAATCGAACTTTGATTGCGATTTATGGGCTCGTTTGAACTCCGATTAGGTCGTCATTTAGTGTGTTGGACTTTGTTCGACGAGATGAATCCAATGGTGCAGTCAGAATTAGATTTCGAACAAATCTCAGAAAACTCGATGAATAGTCTCTGATAGAACTCCGGTGAACAGTATCCCCATCACCAAAAAAAACTCGACTAACGCTTCTAACTTGGCTCTGATACCACTTATTGAAGCCCAAGGGAATAATAAAACGTTGGTAAACACGAATTTGAAAGAAAAAGAATTTCTTCTATTACTCAGAAGAATAGATTATAAAACAACTCTCAAACAAACACTTTTTCTACACTCTTATCTTGGTGTTTTTAATATTTTCTTAGTGTGTTTTCTTAGGAGCAGATTGCCCCTTTATATAGAAAATATTACTGCCTATTTTCTTTGGCAGGTGAACAACCTCCTTGTTGTTTTCTTTGGCAGATAAACAACCTCATTGTTGTTTTCTTTGGCAGGTGAACAACCTCCTTGTTGTCAAAAGTTGCTTAACAACTTTTGACAACAAATGCACAATTTATTGAAAAAAGAAGGGGGATGGACTTCTTCAGTTATTATTAGTTGAATGATCATTGGAAAAATCTAACTCTTCATATTATTCAACAATGAAACGAATAATATATCTTATTTGTTTACTTTTAGAGCATTTACATTATCGGTGTTTAGAGCATTTACATTATCGGTGTATCTTGTATTGTCATTTTTCATCTTGATATGTTAATTTTATAGTATTTACATAATATCATGTGTTTTTCTTTATTAGTCGTCCTTTCTTTTCTTTTCTTTTTCCTATATCTAGTTTATTCTGCTTATGGATTTTTGAGACGAGAGTTCTCAGGAAACAATCTCTCTACTTCTATAAGATAGTAGTAAGGTCTGCGTACATTCTACCCTCCCCATACCCCACTTGTAGGATTCTACTGGGTATATTATTATTGTTGTTAAACTATTGCTGTTTATTGATATTTATACAGGGAACTCAAATTGGGTGCATGCAATGGAATGGAATGGTCAAAGAGACTTTGGTGCTGCACCATCCATCACTTTTACAGTAGATGGTGAGGAAAAAGGAGTTCAAAAGAACCATGGACCTTTGACATTCCTCAAGGTCCATGATGCAGGTCATATGGTTCCAATGGACCAACCTAAGGCAGCATTGGCAATGGTCCAGCGATGGACACAAGGCAAATTAGCCAATAATTACTGAAAAGAATCAACAATTGCATATTTATAGGTGCATCTCGACCAGTAAACAACCTCTCCATCTCTATGAGATAGAGGTAAGGTTTGCTTACATTCCACCCTTCACAGACTTCACTTGTGGAATTCCACTGGGTATGTTGTTGTATAGGTGCATCTGAGGTGAACAAAATCAAATCACAAAATGTAGACCAAATAGCATAAAAAAACCTAACTATATTTGATTTGGTTTGATAGCATAGTCTTTAAAAAATCAATTAAATTGATACATACATATTATAATTTTATAAGATTTTCTATGGAAATATCTCTAAAAATTTTTGTGATTCTCTCAAGG
Organism: Solanum sejunctum; assembly: GCA_025642045.1. Taxonomy (NCBI): domain Eukaryota; kingdom Viridiplantae; phylum Streptophyta; class Magnoliopsida; order Solanales; family Solanaceae; genus Solanum; species Solanum sejunctum. The sequence continues at coordinate 17,432,946 of JAOTQJ010000091.1, forward strand.
ATGTAATTTTTAATAGGAATATATAGTAAAATCATTTGTATTTTCTTTAAATAATGCTTGATTCTACCGTTTATTGTCACTTTTTTAAAAATCAGTTGTTGTCGAAATGTTCAATCTTTCATTCTTTCATGTCCATGGCCAAGCTATATTATTTTGGCCAAACATATAAACAACTCTGTTAACTTGTTCTCATTTTTTTATTTTATCACTCTATCTTAAACTTATTTCATTTTAACTTTATCTTTTATATATCACTTAAACATCAACTACTAATTTTATGATTTTATTTTTATTTTTAGATATACTCTTCAATTGCAATACTGCATTTTATAAAGCAAAATTCACCCATTAGTTCTCATAAAAAGAAAAAAAAATTGATGGACGAATATTGATTTTAGAAAAGAAGTAGTAAAATTTTTTATGAAAGTTTCTTATGTTTGCGTGAAAAATAACCAATGAAAGTGGATTATGTTTTTGTTTTTCTTAAAAATATTAATGACCATCCAGGGAAGTAGGTCTAATTTTAGCAATTTTTTAGTAGCCTTAGTAGCAATGAACAAAATTTAGTGTTATTAGCAATGAAGAAGAGCTTTTTTTTTTACTCGTATTGAAAATGAATTTTTTTTATGGAATAATTACAGTAGATGATCATTTGATCAAAATAATTATAAAAGAAATAATCATTTGTTGTATAGGTATGTATAGTGACTGTATAGTTCATGTATAGTCAAGTTGTATTTAATTTCATAATGTATCATAATGTATATTCAGTAGATACTTCTTGTATGGTAATTTATATAATCAATGTATACTTTCTATGGCTTTTGGCAAACTATATTTTATAGTCATTATATATTTTCTATGATTTTTTTTAATTATTTTTATGTGAATAAAGCATAACTACATCTGTTGTACATTAATTAGTTTATTATATACATTTAAAATTAGGGATAATTACAGTACATGACCATTAGACCAAAATAATTACCAAAAAGTGATCATTCAATATATAGGAATGTATTGTTCGTGTCTATTTTATGTTAGTCCAGCCATCTTATGTTTTGAAGGGACCTTTAAATTTTGTTAATATATATAGTCTATGTGAAGAGATTGTCCATATGTTTGATTTTGCAAGTAACTATTATTGTTGATTTATTTGAGCATTTCGTATCACAGTCGATACATTATCTTCCAATGTAACTTTAGAAATTTGTATATATTTAAAAGTTTAAAATTTTTACTTATGAAAGGATCATGGAGATATGAAGATATGCAACCAAAGTTTATAATAACATATAATTGAAAACATTTACTTATGAAAGGATCACGGATTGGCAAAGATTTTCATAAATTATGAGATTTTCATTATTATGAAAATGCATATTCAAACAAAACTTAGAACTTGTAATCACTTATTTCAAATGAATGTCCAGATGGCTACAGAAAAGAAAGAAACAACTGAAATATATAGTAGTAGAAAACAGCAAGAATTCAGCTTGATTGTTGAAAGAAATCAGCCAACGATTTCATCAAGGCCTTAGCTTTGTCACAAGTTGGGTTTGTCAAATGAAAAACATGTTCTTCCTCTTGTGTTTCCTTAATTTCCACTTGTCCTTTCCATCCACATTTCTTGAGAGCCTCATAGTATGTCCAGCCTCTGTCCCTTATGAAATCCTTCTCTGCAGTGCATATCAGAATGTTGGTGCAAACAAGCTTGGATAACAAACTGGGATGTGCTGCTGGGTTGCTTCTCGGGTCATCGGTTTTGGGATGTTCGGGGCAACAATACGACCAAATTATATCTGGCTTGTTGTTCCCGAAATAAGGATGAATTAACGCCATTCCAACGAGCTTAAAGCTATCTCCAACTCCAAGTTTATGGTCTTCATCTATACTTGCTCGCATCATCATGTTGTGAGCAATATTTGCTCCTGCACTATCACCTGAGGTGCCAAAAATCAAAATACATTTTCAGCAATACAAACAGCTGCTTAAACGCTTCAACTTTGAGTAAGTATATCTACATCGTTAGTTGAATGCTCCAATATAAACTTCAAAGACATGATGCATAAACGTATTCTTCAACTTGACCTCAGCTGATATTGATAGATATTTAAATTTTTATAAAATTAAACAAGTAAACAACACGTCCTATATGGCACTATACATATAGGACACAAAATTATCATGTAGGACGAATGCGTTTATTTGTCCAATTTTATATAAATTTAAATATCTATTTGTGCAATACAAAATTAGAATGCATAAATATCAGTTGGCGTCAAGTTAAATGACATGTTTATGAATTATGCCTTAATATATCATGTAAACTTCAAAATGAGTGAAAACAATGCACCCACTGAATGAAAATGCAATCGAAACCCAAATTCTCTTATTTAATAAGAGAAAGATTGAGGAGTTTAGGACTGTTTAGCCTGCTTTACCAGCCAGAAGTAAGCAACCGGTTATTTGTATTTTTTTTAATTCTAATATTTTTTTGAAATTTGTTTGAGGAGTTTTTAATGTCCTATCTGCTTTAGCGAGGTTATGGACGTGTCTCCTTTTATTTATTTTAATTTATATTTTACTTTTTTGGGAGGAATTTGTTATATATTAAATAACTGTGCAAAAAGTACTATATTTAAAATTTTATATAAAAAATATTATAAATCATAATAATTTATAAACTTAAATTGGGACGAGAAAGTAACATATATATGATCTAATAAATTATAATAATTATTAACTTAATAATTTAATATACAATGGTTCTTGGAAGTTTTCAGTATCACATAAACAGAATTTTAATTGACTCTTAAAATTTTATACGTCCAATATAAATTGAACAAAGTAAGTAATATATATTATCTCAAAATAATATAAAGTGCCTTATAAGTTAGGATAATTGATCATTTAAAATTTTTTAAAACATAAAAAATTTTCTTGGAATTCGTGACTATAATTGATTTTACCTGCCAAGAAAACTCGGGAGAAATCAGCATGACTTTTCAGCCATGGATCAATTCCTTGTGAGACCCATTTCATGACAGCCCACGAATCATCATAACACGCAGGAATTTTGTGTTCCGGTGCTAATCGATACTCCACAGATACAGCAATTACATTAGTTTCTGCAGCTACGGAGTGGACATAACTATCATAGTAACTAGAAAACGCTGATTCAATCACAAACCCACCACCATGGAAGTACACAAGGAGTGGAAATTTCTGTTCATTTTGGGTGATTTTAGGAAGGTAAAGGCGTATCGTAACGTTGTCCTCCGGTACGACGACGATATCTTTGGATCGAACACCTGTGACGGGATTATCAGAAGGAGGGGCAAAATCATGTTTTCGGTACCTTTCGATACGCCCATCTTTGTAGACTTTAAAAAATATTGGGATGTCGTAAACAACTTCTGATGATTCTGGGTTAGTTGAATCCATTGCTTGATTGGAGATGGAGATGGAGATGGAGTAGGTAGTGAACAGAGACGGCAGGGGGCAATAAATGGATGGTGAAATGGATAAGGCGTTGGCTAACTCCAAATTCTAGCCCGGCAATATTTAAACTTTTCGACAATTTAATACGTAAAAGATCTCGCCAAGTGTCTATTATGATGCACCTATGTATTTATTTTAACAGTACTTTCATCGGTCATTTTTACTTGTTTCGTGTTAATTTGACATAAAAATTATGAAATAGCAAATGATAGAAGTGATTTTATCATACCAACATTTGAATATAATAAATATAATATATTAAAAAATATAATAGAGAAATGACTATAGTTAATGATAAAGACAAATTAGGAACAAAGTGTATTTCATAAAATGGATAAATATTATTGACATTTCAAAATAGCATAAAGAACAAGTAGAGATGGACGAAAAAAGAACTCTAATAAATATATTTTTTATTATAAATTTTTTAGATATTTTTTTATATATTTTAAATTATTAATTATTATGACTTATAATATTTTTTTATATAGTTTGAAAAATATACAAATTTTATTTTACAAATTTTGAAAAATCCATGAGCATATTTCTAGTCAAGTTTAAATCATTTGACTTTAAAAAAATTTAAAAAGTGTGGCATACCTTGAGACAGAGGAAATAATAATGAAAGAAAGACAGAATGATTAAAAATATATTTGAAATATTATTTTTCACGAGTTTTCACGCTCAAATTTTCTTAGCTGAGAGAGTTTAAGGTGAAAGGGTTTATAAATCTAAGGTGGTATAAGTGAGTAAAGTATCGTCCCAAATGAGAAACATTGTGTTTGCACTGGGCAAATATTTAAAAGAAAGTGTGTATGACTACATTGTTGATCACGAATATAAATATCTCTAGACTCACAATTTATGCTCAAAAAATTGAGAAGGATGCGTAAAAAAATAGAGAAAAATATCTAAGAGGGCAAAATCTGCAGGTCATCAGTCTAATTAGCGGCTAGACATATCAATTGAGAGTGCGGACTCTAGATAGACTAATTCATAAAAATTATGTTCTTCTTTATTGAAGGTTTTTTCGACATTTTCCACGAATTCAAAATTGAAATGCATCTGAAAAATATCATGAACCATATTCATATTCTAAAATCTTAGATGTAATTATGTTTTGCAATTTAATAATTTCACTTACAATTAAGTATATTATTATCAATTTCATCATGCCTAATCTAAATTGTATACCCTAATTAAACCCATTGAACATAAGATGTGGAGAAACATTCTATGTTATTTAATAACTCACGTTTTCACAATTAACATAAGGACACCGAATCAATTCTCAAGTTAAAAAAGTTCAAACTGTCTTTACATGATTTACAAGAATAAGGGACATTATTTGCAAATTTCACAACCATATTAGTTCAAATAATAAATCAAATTAGAGGCTAAAAGCATATTTAAACTAAATTCAATAATAAATCACACTGATGCTAACGAATTCCAAACAAATTTCAACAATTCAACTAAAAGCTAGTAGAAAACAACTATACTTTTACAAATTAATTTCAACAACTAAATCTGTTTCTCGCTTGATTCTTCTTTGCTAGATTTTTTCATGATTTAAAGACCGTTAGTAGTATATTTCTTAAACTAAGATGATTTGAACTTTATCTTCATAAAAGAGTTTATATAGATCTTCTTGAAGTATTTGATTATCAAGAAGAGTGATATATTTTGATCTCTTTATGAATATCCCAAGAGTTTATAATGGAATTTCTGAGATGATGAAATCATATTCATTAAACTTAATTAACAATACTATCAAGAGAGTAAGTCAAAATAAATTAAATATTTTCAGTGTTGATACCCAATTTTTACTGTTCACAATATAAATTAATTATCAAACTTTTTCAATTTTAAATAATTTAAAATAGTTAGCATTTATAAATTCAAAACATTTTAAGTGATTTTCATATATAATTTTCTTTATTTTTATGATTCGCTGATGATTTTGTCATGTTTGATTAAAGATTTTCACCTTTTGATTGATTATTCTATTTTGTTGAAATTAAGAGACTCGTCAATTAATTGATAAAATTCATTTTATTCATATTCATCATTTTAATTTAATTTGATCAAGATTTATAATTAAAATGACTAATTTCTTAAATTTAAATCCCCTACTTATGTAACCTATTTTCAACTTTCTTTTGGACCCAAATCAATTTCTTGACCCAAATATTCCAACTCAGCCCAATTTTATTTTTCAGCCACACATACAACTCATTCCATACAGTCACCACGCACGCACCCCTTTCCTCCATCTTCTTCTTCTTTCCACGCTCCTCACCATCGCACGCGCACACTCCTCTTTCTCCTCAACGATTCTAGACAACCCCGACCCCAACAGACCCGACAAACATCACCCACGCGTGTATTCTATCTTATCTCGCGCTCAATCCCTCAATCAACGGCGAAAGTTTTCAATCCGTTGAGGATTTTTCAACAAATCCCACAGATTCTTGTCCCTGAGGATGGAATTTGAATTTCGAATTGAATTTCCTGATTTTCCCTCCCATCGTTACCCTAATTCTTCTCCTATATAATCCCTCATTCCTCACTATTTTGAGAAAAACCCGTCATTACTCTCAAGGAAGCATACATTGAGCAATTTAGAATCGGGAAAAATACAAAAGCATTCGGTCACTTTAAACGAGTTTTGAAAGATTTCGATCGATTTTGGAGTTCTCTTTTAGGAATCGGAGTCCCCTCGAAACCAAGCAAGAAATAGTCGGTGTCCTTTAGGTGGTGTCGAAGTCGATTTCAAACTGGTTGTCCCATTTCGCTGCTCCTAAAGAGATAATACCTTCGATTGAATCTCTAGTTTAATGTTGTGCCGATAACTGTTGATGGTCGGGCTGTTATATAAGCAGTTAAATGCTAGATTTTAGATATGGAAGTATTCCTTTGCTTGTTGACCATTGCGTCGAAGTTAGATGTTCGAATGTTTCATGAATTTGATGT
>JAOTQJ010000091.1:17444708-17511878 GCA_025642045.1 Solanum sejunctum
GGTGAGTCACCTACTTGCTTAGCTTAAATTTGCTAGCTAAACAGAGACGAGGCTCGACGTCAAATTTGTCCAAGTCCAATTATGAATAAAGTCCGTGTTAAGGGTGTAACTTTAGCCTATGTTTTTATATCATAAATGGACTATATGTTCATCCTAAGGAGGATATTAAAAAGGGCCCAAAGACATCACAACCCACTTGACTATTTGGGCCCACAAGTAGCTAAGAGAAAGTTGGAAAATGGGCAGCCCAAGCCTACCAACTTGGAGACCCATTTAGGCCCAAGTGTAAGGGCCAAGCTGTTGTTTAGCCAGCTTGATGATATGTGGTATTAAGTGGTCAAAATTTCAAAAGAAAGGCGGGCAAGTTAGTCCTTTAAAGAGGGGTTATAAGCAGCAACAATTATTCACTCTTAGACTTGGAAAACAATTTCAGTTTTCACAATTTTCCCTCTAAACTTTGTTAACCTAGCAAACAACCACAAGGGAACTTCTAGAGTTCTTAGAGAAGGCCTAAACCTTGAAGGTAGTGGTAATTAAGTTTACATATATGTTTAGTATGGTTTTCTTATGAAGAACAAGAAGTATATGCTAGTATGTTTGTGTTGGAAATTTGAGACAGCATGTATCTAGAAAGTTGCTGCACACTTGCCTTTTGTTTTAGTGACTTCTCTATAGTTTGTGGATTGTATTACGAAGAGAATTTTATGTTCTTAATATGTTTTTATTTATAAATGTTACCCTAAGGTTGCTGCCATGATTGTTGGTTTCATTTAACAAACACATTTTATTGTGTTATCTTAAGTATAATATTGATTGGAACTTGTGGGGTGTTGGATGGAAGGTTATTGGCTCACATCCTTGATGACTTCTTAGGTGCAATTCAAAGACTATTTTAGGATTATTTATATGTGTAAATATTGTTGGAATAGTTTGGTTAGAGTTGGAATAGGTTTGGAATTGTCGACGTCAAGATGTAGTGAAAGAAAGTAATGTTATGTTGTCCATTTGTACATTGTATAGAATCATTAAGTGTTGTGCTTTATGTGCTGTTGTAAGACTGCTATGGTATTAAAACAGTCTGGACATGATATTTATATTCTAGTGTGTATTAGAAAATACGATTAGGGGCAAAAAGGTTAAAAGAATACGTTTGGGTTATAAATACCCGCTTGCTGCCTGTATGTTGTTTTCTTATGTGATTAGGCTGCCAAGATGTATCTATTAGCTGCTAATGCTAGTTTTATCACCTACTATGTTGTACATAAATATTTGGAGGAAGGAAAGGTTATCTCGAGGTAGTAACGTCATCATACAAGGAGGTATGTAAGGCTACTTGATTTCTTATTACTTGGCATGAAATCTAGATACTTCCTTGACACATAAAGGCACTTGGAAGCTCTGACATAACCATTAACCATGTCTCTACTCTTTGACATGTTCATATGCTTCTATACATAGTCACCTTCAAATCTGCATACATGCTTGGATACCAAGTTACATGGGTTCTTGTTACTAAATAAAGTTCATGAGTTGTTCCATTTCATACGCATTTTATTATTTGTGTAACATTCTCTTTTCATTGTCATATTGTACTATATGATTATCTTCATATCACATGCTACATATACAGTCCTACAACTCCAATTTGTGACCTCCAAAAGAACCACCTCAAAGGTACTTGAAAGATAAAGTATATGATTTACTAATGGGTGGTAGCCCGAGGGGTGGAAGAATCACCTAGCCAGGGATAATCCTATCATGGGTGGTAGCTGGAGGGGTTAATGAAGAACCTTCTAGGGACGATCCCGATATAGCTTTACCACTGATCAGTTGGTCATTTGTATTACAATTGTGTACAAATTATACAGTAAAGATAAATTAATATAAAGAACATAAAGTACATGATTTCACAGTATAACCAAAGGTGGTCTCTAATCATGCACCAGTTCATGGTCTCACTTGAGATATTACTTTATATACAATATATCCTGCCTTATATATTTAGTATATTATCTCGTACTGACGTCCCTTACTAGGGTCCTGCATTTCATGCTGCAGGTACAGGTGCTAGTAGATCTCCCCAGTAGGAGTACAAGATATCTAGCTGCTGATACCAAGCTCCAGGTTGCTCTGGAGCTTTGTGTGTGTCTAGAGCTTATATATTTATATTGTACAGTTAGTTGAGGCAGGGCCTGTCCCATCCCTTATCAGATACTTTCTCTTATCTAGAAGCTTTGTAGACTATGTAAATTAAAGTGTAGTCATATCTCGTCCTTTAGACACCATTGCCCCAACAACCTAGTCTTATGCATTTCCTTTCGGCTTATTATCACTATTTATTTTCTTAAAAGCATGTCACGCACAATAACCCTTCATAATATGTATAGAAAGCGTATAGATATAGGTTGGTTCTGCCAGGCCTTATCGGCAATGGGTGCCAGTCCGCCCTAATGGGACTTGGGGCGTGACATGTGTCTCCCTGTGACCTTATTTAGAAGTTCTAAAATTAGATGGTCTAATATTTGATTTGCTTGAGGGAAAACAAAGGCTTAAGTTAGGGCTATTGACGAGTTCATATTTCAGACTAATTTTGAGGCATGTCTGCAAAGAAATATTATTGTTAGTGTGCTATTATTTTCAGTCTTTAATGAATATGCATGTCCTATGAGAAGGAATTGGATTAAAAATGCGAAAATGGATGGTAGTTGGCAAATCTTGTAAAGGGAGCAAATGTGTAAAAAATGCGGAGAAAAGTATCATCGCCTACATATTCAGAGATCCGCCGAACATTCAAAGAGACCTCCCAGAATTCTAGCAGTAAAGGTTTAATCCTAAGGTAGAAAAGTAGTTAGAATTCATGTCATAAAACATATTCAACGCATCACCGAATGGCTCAAGAGAATGCTTAAAGTTGCAGTACTCAAAGCCCAAAAACTATGACAAAGAGGCGATGAGATAGGAACTTCAGCAAATCATCAATTTGTATGTATGGAATGAAGAACCATCACCCTATTTTGAAGAGTAACAAGCCCTAATAGGATGCACAGGAAAGTGGTCAAGTGTAGATTTGACTTATCACTAGAGTGCTCGATGATGGTTGGCCTTGACCGATGAATGACGATTCGTAGCACAAACTCTCATAATTTTGCATAACTATTTAAAAAATTAGAAATCATATTGTACATATCATATCATTCTTCTTATTTTTACAGAGAGAGTAGTACATACAACATTCTTTCTTTAGAGTACAAAAGGTTGATAGGGTTTCCAAGTAATAGGGAAGCAAAATTTGAGTAGATAGGCTAGTGATAATCAACTATTCTCTATTGAATTTTGTTTCCCATGACTTCAACTACTACGTTTTGTATTAAATATGAATTTTCTAGCATTTGTGGCTAAATCCCCAAGTTGGGGGTGTGCTATTATATAGATTCTTGATTTATTTATTGAGTCTTTGATATTTTCACTTATCTATAGTTGATTTGAGTGAACTTATATCCATTCCTATATTTAAACGTTAATTTCAAGGTTGCAAACTTTGCATTTACTTTAGATCTCTGATTATTGCTTTAATAGGAATGATTAGAGTATGCAATGGATGTAATGGCTGCAAAGGTTTTGGGGTTCCAGTTGAAGTCCATAACTGTGGGTTCAATTTTTTTTATGGGGAACAGACCTATGCCAAAGGGTTCCCACCCTTTTGGACGGTCAGGGGTTGAGTCGTACACCCCCAAGCCTTATTATAGATGCCAAAAAAGAAAATTATAGAAGGAGGAGGGCATAGACCATACCTTCAGGCCTATGATGGTGCATATGTAAATCATCCTACTAAGAATAATTTACTTATCTCCAATATTATAAGACGCAAACCAAGAGCACCTATGAGAGGGCTCTTCTCAGTACAAAATCTAGGAAAGCATAAAATAGGGAGACTCTCCCTCCACATTCAAAAAAGAATAAAAACAGAGACCTGGATATATGATTAACCATTCAAAATGATAGAATCTATAAATAAGCAGACATGAAGTAACACTCCAATCATGGTGGTATCTTGATCTTTTTTAGCTTTTGTCTTTTGAAATTAATCATACCCATCTTATCCATCAAGTATGAACCTTTGACTGCCAAGGGTAGCTGCTATTGAATGTAGAACTAGTGATTTTCCTACAATCTATGACTCTATTTGGCCATTAAGTCTGTTGAGTTGTTTTCTTCCCTATGCACATGTTGAGTCTAGAAACTAGTAAGCCATGAAATGAGGTTTTTCAGTTCTTGGATAAACTAGAATAGCTGCCAAGGAACTTGTATACTATGTGTAAGCCATGTGATAATCAACTGAGAGTCCATTTCTAAATGAACTTGTCTACAACTAAACTACAGACACCACTTAATACGATATATAGCTGCTTGTAGCTCTGTTTGAATAATTCGAACCAAGGCCAGGGGAATTGAGTAAGCAAAGATCAAATCACCTTGTTGATTCCTAAGTATTCCACCTCCTCCTATCCTTCCTCGATTAGATATAGCACTTCCACCAGTGTTCAACTTCGAGGGGGCAGAAATTAGGAGGTTTCCAGTAGACTTAAATTATCCTCGTTTCATGTGAGGACCTCTCAGCCATAGCAACCAATTTAGTCTAGGTATTAGGCCAAGATATATATGGGTAACTAGTAATGAGTATGTGAGTGATATCTTTAAAAACAAGGTATTCTAGTCTTGATATGCTTGATTTATTGCTACCATATTCATCCACACACCAATTCTTCCATAGGTTCCAACAAATGAAAATAGGAAGACACTGATTGAAAAGTTTATCAACTTCATTGTTAGTCTTTCTTTGCCACCAGTAGACTAACAAGTTGTTCAAAGGCACATAATTATGAGTAGCACCTATAAAACTAGAAGAATATTGCCAGATGCAATTTTCAAAATTATCATTAACAAAAATGTTAGCAATATTATCAAAGCCAGGTCTTCTGCAGCAAGAGCATTCCATTGGTTCCACTCCAAAAGTGCTAATTGTATCATTAATGGGGAGCTTTTTCCATAGTGCCCGCCATACCAGGAAAAATCTTTAAAAGGGATATGTATCTATGCCAGATCAGAGAGTCTATGTGATTCTTTTCCTTCTTCTGCCTTATATAGTCCCAGGTAGAAGCTAGAGTAAATTTATCATTCTCATTTAACTTCCAAATAGCTTCATCAGGAATAACAACATTAAAATGAATCTTAGTTTCTAGAATCCTAGGAATTAGTAGAGGAGGATCTTGTTGCCTTAATCTTACCTCATTCAACTAGCCCTCAGATAGGAATTAGGACATACTTGTATTGTTAAGCCTGTAACTTTCCTCAGAATAATCAACAAGTAGTCCAATGCCCAACCAGTCATCCCACCAAAAAGAACATGAAACAGAGTGTATTCTCCATGTAATCAACTTCTCAACATCTCTTTTGTTCCTAGTCAGGTACTTCCAAACCAGGGACTGACCTGTTTCCCATTTTTTAGCAATTGGATTGGCTCTTTCACAATATTTGGCTCTCAAAAACTAACTCCATAAGGAATTACCAGTCCTAAACCTCTACCATTGTTTATATTGGAAAGAGATACAAATATCAAACAAGTTTCTCATTCCAAATCCCCCTACATCCTATGGAAAACTGAGTGCCTCCCATTATGCCTAATGATATTTCTTTCTTTCTTGATCCCACCCCGAGAAAAATCAGCCACCACACTTTTTATATATTAAAGAGTAGTTTTGGGTTGGTAGTGTATGAATAGGAATGGAAAAAAGCACATACTTGATTAGAGTAGCGTTGCCTCTAAAACATAGAATTTTTGAATGCCTACCATTAATTTTTTTAACAACTTTATCCACCAATTCTAAGTAGTAAATGATTCTCTAACCCCTATTATACAAAGGACAACCAAGGTAACTATGGGACTATTCTTTTGAGAAAATCCAGTCACATCAACAATCAGCTCAATAATCTGCTGAGGAATGTTTTTCACAACCCAAGCCTAGGGCCTAGACTTGATACACTGAATGGGGAACCTGAAGGGACCCTAAACAAGCCTCTTAGCATATCATTATACATACTTGGTCGCGGAATCAAGTAAACAACAACAAGAGAGCATAAAAAAATATGGGAAAGGGACTAAGGGGAAGCTTTTCATAGCATTAAATAATTAAAAGTCAATAGAAGTCATAGTTCAAAGCATAATTACATTACTTGTCCAACAACACCTCTAAGCTTAGAATTGAGCGGGGGCCAAGACAACTTTCCATGCTCACCTACATAGTAAAGACATACGACAAATAAAGAGAGTCTTTGCATAACATAAGATCAAAATATATCGTCCTTGGAGTTAAGGACTCACCAAACTTGCTTCGAAGGTAGTACTAGCCATGTCGAGGAGAAAGATGATCAAGTGGAGCTCCGATTCCTACATGATAACAACAACTAGGCATAAAGTATGAATTAGTATATTTGAATATACTAAGTATGTAGGATGCAATGCAACAAGAGTTAAGCAACATAATCGAAATGCATAATTAGGTGATGAATGAGTATAATAGCATTATGGCATGCATGAATAATGTTTAAAGTAAATCATGCTTATATAGAATATATTACATATGTAGGAAGATACCATCATTATAGAACATGCAAGTTAGTATTTGGAATCCAAAGCATACCACCCCTTGGGAGGCGATTGAGGTACATATCCCCTAACGTAGTAGTACGAGCCTACCACCCCCCGCATAAGGCGATTGATGTACATACCCCCCAATATCGTAGCATGGGCCTACCACCCCCTGAATGAGGTAATTGAGGTACATACCCCCTAACATGGTAGTTTGGGCCTACCACCCCCCTCCTCCCCGAGTGAGGCAATTGAGATATATAACCCTCCAACATGGTAGTACGGCGTACCATCCCGCGCACGAGGCGTGGTCAACTTGCAACACTATAGATACTATTCATGAAATCAAGACAAAAATACATTTGTTTCTTCATCATAAAGTTGCTTAAATCATATGCTATGCATTATACCTTTAATATTTCAAAGTTCCATAATCGGACATCTTATCAAACACTTGGCGGGTCTGTAATGCTAGTACAAAATCATGCAATTCAAGAGTAGAATCATGTGAGAAAAATTAATGTAAAACCACCTACCAACACTTGGTAATACTCTCATGCAAGATACCTCAAAACCCCTTATCAAATTACATAATGGATCATATATTCATAGGTCTAAATATGCTTAAACAGTCATACTTTTATGAAAATCGAACATAGTTTGTAATCAGCTTTCGTAGTAAGAGATACCCATAGATAATGTAACTTGAAAATATGCATTTTAGGTAAAACGAAAGGTTGGCCATCTTGGGTGAAAGGACCCAATGGTTGAAACTCACTTACCTAAACTTTGGAGATTTCCTTGATGAAGATTTGATTGAGAACTTGAAGGATGAATGAAATCCTTGAGATTCGGAATGAGATTGGGACACTTAAATTTGGGTGAAATATTTGTCTAAATGTTAGAGAGGGATTTTTGGGAATGTCTTGTATGATATGGAATTGAAATATGACTAAGTATAGGTGTTTTTATGCATGGGAAGTCTTAGGCCAAAGACCCCAAAGCCTAATGCCAAAACTTTAAAAATTAGCATCAAAATGTACTACTCTGCCATGGTTTTGCACCACGGAGCCAACGCGAAGGCCAACCAGAAATAAATCTTTTAGCAAAATGAAATTCCGCTATGGGTCCTCTACAATTTAAGTTATGCCCCTCTCCCACTTTGTTTTTGCCCCTAAAAAAGTATATGAAGTCAAATTTTCGATATTACATATGAATTTTGAGATATAAAGAAACTACAAATATGAGCATTTTCAAGGTACATTTTCGGACACTTTTTGGGGGCATTTCAATATCTCCTTGTTGGAAACATTCATACTTGAATGTCAAAGAAGCATGCATAAGAAGAGTAATCATGAAGGAATTATCCCTAACAAGAATGTAATAATACACTTAAACATCATTTCGAAAATCTCAACATAAGTGTCAAAATCATCATTCACTTGTCAATATAAACATAAATGCATGCAAATGACATAAGGTCTGAAACATAATACTTATAATCACATGAGGGACTTAGATTAGTAGCTAAGACTTGAGTATAATGGAAAAGATATGGATATCGCTTTTACACATCCGCCTTGGCTTGCCATATAGCACTCTCAACTTGTTGGTTTCTCCAAAGAACCTTGACAGAAGCAACATCCTTGTTCCTCAACCTCTTCACTCGTCTATCCAAAATCTTTACTGAAACCTCTTCATAAGATAAATTGTCTTCAACAATACACACAATATCTAGAAGCACAATAGCAATAAGGTCACCTTCACACTTCCTCAAGATAGACGCATGGAAAACCTAATGAAGAATTATGAGCCTCATCTAAAAGACCTACGTAATTCATCAACATTAGGCACACACAATCTACCTTGGTACCTAAGGGCACCATCTCCCCCTAGGGAGAAAACCTCCACCATACCATCTCCCTCTAAGGCTTTCAACTATAAAAAGGTGGGGTCAAGACCTTGCTTTGCCTTCAGCTTCTCAACCAATGAACATTTAGAACCATCAACCACCAATACTCCAGCATTGTTGACCTCTTCCGACCTAACTCCTAATTTTGCCAATTGATGGACCTCCCCAGCCACCTTCTTACCAGCATCATTAACATGAGCTAGGCTACCCATGGACACCATGTAATTCCCTTATTAAATAATGTATTCACTTTTAAAAAGGTATTCCCTCAATATAAAACCAACCCCTACTTCAACGCTCTTTGACTTGAGTTTGTGTCATTAGAGAAATCAATTTTCTTGAATCATAAAAATGAATAAGGGAGGGGTTTATTTTAGTACAATTTATGTACATTTATGCGATTATACATGTTATAAAAGCCTTAATAATAATTATTATGTGTCAAAAAAATAAACAAGGAGGGAAAAAGAGAAACTTAGGGCAGCCACCTTATTGGACCGTTTTTCTTTTAAAATGATTTTTACATAAAATATATTTTTCCCAAAGTAAGTCAGTTTAATGACCTGAAAAAGCCTTATAAACTCTCTCATAACATTATAATTGACAATTATACATGAAATAGATCAATTCCTTGGAGAAAAGTTGAGAAATCTCCTATCCTTTGGTAAGTGATTGAATTCTGTCTTTAAATTACATAGTGTATAGTGTGGAATATCACGTTGTATATAGCTTTGTTTTTAGTGTGTAAATATGTTTTGGAAAGATAATTCACATACCTATAACTTTTAGGTTTATGTAAAAATCTGAATTTACTTTTATAGTATCGAAACAAGGTGTGAAACACAATGAAAGTTCTAGCTAGTATTCTGTCTGAGAAGCCTTCTATGTACTATTATTAGTATTTTAATAATATATTGGTGTGTGAGCTATAATTTGTGATGATTATTATTTATTTGCAACCCCAATACATGTAGCTATATCTCTTTTGTTTATGTTAGGACCTAAATTTGTATTTATTGATACAAAATAGTGGACGCAAGTTAGGATAAGTTTTGTCTAGAGTTTTTGACATAGAAATCCCTAGGGGTGTGCTATTAGTGTTTTGATTATAAATACTTGTACAAAGGGTATTTTTAAGTGATTCTAGACCATTTTAATCTATATTCATATACCTATAATTTTCATGCAGACTAAAAAACCTAGTTTTCCCATTTACTAATTCAAAATCTAGTTGCATTACAAGGTAGTATAGCTACCGAAAAGAGTGTGATTTGTAGAAATAGGCCTCAGTTTTGCCATTTATCTTGTTAGTTTCTACCTATTCAAAGTGCTGAATATTAAACGATAATGTAAATAGGTATCAATATTCTCACACTCTTATACAATCTTAAGGAAATTGATTGAAGAAATGGATATTGATCCATGACTTGGAATTGGTAGAGTCAATTGCGTGCTTAAAGGTTCAGGTTCATGTAAAATCTTGTCCGTGTGACTTTGTTACCTACTGGTACATTTGAATGTTATCTTGGGGTCTCAGCTATATTCTTGTCATTTTATCTGATTGTGGTAATATATACTCGCTTAATTCACCCATTTATATGAATTGCCTAATTACTTGACATCCTTGTGGACTTTGTCCTTCTTTTGGCTGTAGCTTTGTCACTATCAACATATTTCTTGATCGGATCAATTGCCATCTAGATTGTGAATTTTTTTGTTCATCCTAATTATGAAAGTAGTCCATTTTATGCATGAACTAGAAAGTCACTCTTAATATGGTTCTTGGTTCTCTTGATAATTGGGTTTTTATCCTTCTTGATACAGGCTTCAATCCTTCTTGATAGTTGATTATGTTTGGTGTGATAGCATGACTTATATATTGGGCGAACCTTGTCATTTGAATGTCTTGTAAAAACTATTCCAGGAACTCTTGATACTTAGATCATTAAATATCCTACTTGATACTATTTACAGATTTGTTCAATTGGTCTATTTACTGTATTCCAATTGTGTTGCACTTTGACTTAAGGAGGGTAAATTGAGGGATGTAAGGTTCTTAGCTTTTAGCTTTTATACCACTAAGCTTCATACTTAGCGATAGTTGTTTCTATCATAGGAAGTACCCGAGATGATGCTTGAGGATGGCCATTAAGGATAAATTTGGGGAGATATGCAGAAGTTCACATTTGCATCTAGACACATATTGTAGTAGTTTTGGTACATGTACGTGATTCTCTTATTGCATATGTATGTATAAATTTGAAAGGCTATTATAAATTATTGAACCACGGACATGTACATGATTCTCTTATTGCATATATGTATAAATTTGAAAGGCTAGTGTAAATTATTGAACCATGGTTTGTAACTTTAGGTTTTGGCTTGTTTAATTAAATTTGAGCTAGTAAGCTTGTTTTTATACTAAAATACCAGTTATGTTAAGATGATTGTATGAAATGGAAACTAGTAAATTATATGTCCTTGTATTTTAACATTGATAATACTTTATAGAGTGCTATAATAGTAAGGGAAATATATGAATATCTCGCAAGATAGTACTTACGCCAAAAACTTGATCTAGAAATCAACTAAGTCACCTTTAGAATGAAATCCTATACTGTTAACTATTTTGAATTCATTGCTTAAATATGATTAATATGTAAATTTTTCATATATTGGTAAGTGCTATGTAAGCTTAGAACATACATAAGTGGTATCCTCTCGCTAAGGCTACCATAAGTCCCTAATGTAATTTGATCTACGTGTCCCTAATGCAATATGATGTTTTGTTTTGAAGGAATTAAATTGTGTCCTCTTCCTATACTAGACCTATGGAAGCAGCATGAGAAGGATCAGATAACTCTTATTCCCAACCTTGTCCACTAGCAGGGGTTAAAGAACATCTCTTAGATCAATACATCCCCTATACTAGTGTATTTGAAGTGGGAAACGAAGGTGTAAGACCTATCCCACATCCTCAGATGATCCATATAACTCAGGTTATGAGTCTCGCTTTGCAACAGATAACTGATTTCTTCCACCATATGGTTGATTCGATGTATGATCCTAATAGGATAAACTTCGAGAAAATGAGAAAAATGGGTGTGGTAGATTTTAAAGGTTCTGTTGATCCTACTGATGCTGAACAATGTTTGGAACACATGGAGAGAATGTTTGAGCAATTGCAGTTTTTAGATGTTGCAAAATTTAAGTATCCTTTTTCACTATTATAAAGGATGCCTATGATTGGTGGGTGAGTGTTCTAAATGCCAAGGTAAAACCTCTAGTTCTTACTTGGGATGGCTTTCTTAAGGAGTTTTGTATAAAGTATGTTACACCTGCCTAATGTGATGCTAAGAAAAGGAGTTTCTAAGTTTGAGGTAGGGGGCATATCTATTGCTGAATATCAACAAAAGTTCTTATGGTTTTATCGTTATTCTGGAGAGATTATTAAAGAGGAGAAAGATAAGTGCAGGAGATTTGAAGTTGACTTAAATGATTCTATCAGAAAGAATATGACAACCTTTCAACATGAAAACTTCGTCTTCCTGGGAAAGACGATTGATAAGAAAGAATTGATAAAGTAAATTAGTTTTTGCTGCTCTTACCTGGGAAAGAATTGATAAGAAAGAAGCTAGTAGTCATGAAAATAAACTTTGGAAATCTAAATTAGATTTTGGAGGTCCATACAAAAGGGGAAGGTTTGATGATTCTAAGGCTAGTGGTATTAATAGGTCACCTCAACCTAAGCAAAGTATATCAGATTATTCTACTGGTAGCACTCCAAATAATGGTCAAGGAAAGACTCGTCTTCCTACGTGTGAACAATGTGGTTCATAATGGCATTTGCAGGAGAGCTTTTGGTGCATGTTTTAACTACGGTAACTTTGATCATAATGTGAAGGACTGTCCTAAATAGGTTCCTTCGTTGTGCACTGAAAGCTTGATTCAGAAGCCTTCTATTACTGCTCCTTAAACTAACAGGGGTGCAAGACAAAAAAATCCAACGGCTAGTGGGCCAAGGGCTACGACACGAGCTTATGCTATGAAACAAAGGGATGATCAAGATATACAAGATATGGTTGTTGGTAAATTTCATTTATCTGGCTTATGTGTGTTTATATTGTTTGATCCTGGTTCTACACATTCGTAAATTTGTTCATCACTCATTCTTCCTGAAAATATGAAATCTGTGAAGATTGATTATAATGTGCTAGTTGAAAGTTCCTTGGACTACCGAGTTATTTGTAACCAAATTTACCTATCTTGTCCCTTCATGGTCATAGACCTAGTTTTTGAGAGGATTTAATTAAAATGCCCTTCCAAGATTTTGATGTTATTATTGGGATGGATTGGCTTTATAAATATCATACGGTAGTGGATTTTAGATCAAATTATGTGACTCTTAAGAACCCTGTATTTTCTCATATTATTGTACAAGGTGAAAGATCATTGATGTCTAGTATTATTTTTGCGGGCTTGGCAAGAAAGATGATCCGGCAGGGTTGTTATGCGTATCTTGCTCATATAGTTAATACACTCTTGGAGAGCCCTTGTCTTAAAGATATACCTACTGTGTACAACTTTCCAGAAGTCTTTTGAGAAAATCATCCTGGGTTACCCCCAAAAAGGGAGGTTGAGTTTCCAAACGAGCTTATTCCCAAATCTACTCCTATTTCTATTACTCCTTATAGGAAGGCTCCAACAGAGCTAAAAGAGTTGAAAACTCAGTTGCAAGAACTTTTTAAGAAGGGTTTTTTCCGTCACAGCATCTCTTCTTAGTGAGCCCCTATTTTATTTGTAAAGAAGAAGGATGGAACTCTTAGATTGTGTATTGACTATAGACAACTCAACAAAATAATAGTCAAGAAAAGATATCCACTGCTACGGACTGGTAATTTATTTGATCAGTTGAGGGGTGCTAGCCTATTCTCAAAGATTAATTTGAGGTCTGGGTATCATCAACTACACTTTAGAGAGAAAGATATTTTTAAAACTACTTTTAGAACTCGATATGATAATTAGAATTTTCGGTGATGCTATTCGGATTGACTAATGCTCTTACAATATTCATGGATCTAATTAATAGAATATTCAAGCCATATCTAAATCAATTTGTGGTAGTTTTTGTAGATGATATTTTAGAGAATTCCAAGGGTAGTGAAGGTCGTGATTAGCATCTCCGAATTGTTTTGCAAATTTTGATGGAGAAAGAACTTGATGTAAAACTTTCTAAGTGTGAATTTTGGCTAAATGAAGTGACCTTTTTGGGGCATGTTGTGTCAGCCGGATGTGTAAAGATGGATCCTAGTAAAATCCAAGCAATTGTTGAATGGCAACCTCCCAAAAGTCCAACCGAAGTAAGAAGCTTCCTAGGCTTGGAGTGAAACTATAGGAGGTTCGTGAAAGGCTTCTCCATTATAGCCTCCCCTTTGACCAATCTCTTGAAGAAAGAGGAAAAGGTCATCTTGAGTGATAAATGCTAAGAGAGTTTTAAAATTCTTAAGTCCTTGTTGATGCAAGCTACTATACTTACTCTACCATTGGAGGGGAAGCGGTATGTGATACATAGTGATGCATCTCATCGTGGTCTAGGGTGTGATCTGATACAAGAAGGGAAAGTTATTTCTTATGACTCTCAAAAATTAAACCCATATGAATTGAATTGTCCTACCCATGATCTAAAACTTTTTGCTATAGTATTTTCCTTAAAGATATGGAGACATTATCTATATGGAGAAAAACATTACATATTCACTGATTGCAAAAGCATAAAACACTTGGGTACACAAAAGGAGCTTAACCTAAGGAAACGTAGATGGCTTGACCTCATTAAGGATTGTGATTGCACAATCAATTATCATTTGGGAAATGCTAATGTTGTTGCAGATGCCTTAAGTAGCAAGTCATTTGCAAGATTATCCTTGAGTCCACTGCCTTTGTTTTTTGAGTTAAGAACAATGAATGCTCATATTGCACTTCATTCATCTGGATCGATTATTTTCGAAATAAAGTTAAACTCCTATTGCTTGAGCAAGTTACAGAAGCACAAAAGTTAGATGCAAAACTCATGAAGCTAATAGAAAAGGTTCAAGATGGAGGAAAACATGATTTTTCATTAAAAGAGGATAGTGTCTTATCTTATCAAGATAGGTTGTGTGTCCCAAATGATGAAAGACTGAAAAGAGAAATTTTTACTAAACACAATTCATCATCTGCCATGCACCCTGGAGGTATGAAAATGTATCGAACCCTTAAATAATACTATTGGTGGAATGGTATGAAGAAAGACATTACAGAGTACATTTCAGAATGTTTGATAAGTCAGCAAGTTAAAGCAGAATATCAAGTTCTAGTTGGGCTACTACAACTCTTGCCTATGCTAGAATGGAAATGGGAGAGAACGACAATGGACTTTATTTCTGGACTTCGTCACACTCAAAAGAACCATGATGCAATATGGGTAATAGTGGATAGATTAATGAAAAGTGCTCACTTCTTAGCAATCCAGATGGATTATTTTCTTCAAAGGTTAGCAGAACTATACATTAATGAGATTATAAGGTTGCACAGAATCCCTATCTCTATTGTCTTTGACAGAGACCCAAGGTTTACATCTAGCTTTTGGTCTAGCCTACAAGAGGCCTTGGGTAGCAAGTTAAATTTCAGCACCTCATTTTATCCTCAGACAGATGGTCAGTTAGAAAGAGTGATACAAATTTTGGAGGATATGCTTTAAGCATGTATCAAAGAGTTTGAGAGTAGCTGGGACAAACATTTGACTTTAATAGAATTTGTTTACATTAATGGCTACCAATCGAGTATAGAAATGCCTCATTATGAAGCTTTATATGGAAGAAAATGTCAGACTTCTCTTTGTTGGAGTGAAATAGGTTAAAGAAAATTTACTGGTCCTAAAATTGTTCACTAAACAGAAAAAAAAGTAAAGTTGATCAAGGATCATCTGAAGATCACTTCGGATAGGTAAAAATCATATACTAATCTTAAAAAGTGTAAAATCGATTATCAAGTTGGTGATAAAATATTCTTAAAAGTATCTCCATGGAAGAGGATTATGAGATTTGGCCGTAAGGGAAAACTTAGTCGTCACTTTATCGGACCTTATGAGGTACTTGAAAGAATGGGGCTAGTTGCAGACAAATTAGCATTACCATCCAAGTTGGACAACATCCACAATTTCTTCCATGTGTCAATTCTTAGATGATATTATTCTGACCCCTTTCACGTCCTGCCAGTTGAATTTATTGAGGATAATCAAGACTTGACACATGATGAGGAACCTGTACATATTAAATCTTGGGAAATAAAAGAACTTATAAACAAGATAATTTCCTTAATAAAGGTACTATGGAGGAACTATTTAGGAGAAGAAGCCACTTGGGAGCGGGAAGAAGATATGAGGACCCAATACCCGCACTTATTTTGTGACTAGAATAAGGTAAATTTCAAAATAAAATTTCCTAAGGGGGAAAGAGTTGTAATGCTATTATTATTAAATAATGTATTCACTTTTAAAAAGGTATTTCCTCAAGATAAAACCAACCCCTACTTCAACACTCTTTAGAGAAATCGGTTTTCTTGAATCGTAGAAATGAATGAGTGAGTGGTTCATTTTATTGCAATTTATTTACTTTTATGGAGTGATACATGTTAGAAAAATCTTAATAATAATTATTATGTGTAAACAAATATAAATAAGGAAGATAAAGAGAAAATTAGTTCAACCACCTTATTGGACCATTTTTCTTTTAAGATGCTTTTGACGTAAAATATACTTTTCTGAAAGTAAGTCAGTTTAATGACCTTATAAAGCCTTATAATCTCTCTAATAACCTATATTTGAAAAAAATACATGAAATAAATCAATTCCTTGGAGCAAAGTTGGGAAATTCCCTATCCTTTTATAAGTGGTTGAATTTTATCTTTAAATTGCATAGTGTGTACTAATTATGGAATATCTCATTATATATAGCTTTGTTTTTAGTTTGTAAGAAGCTAATTCACATAAATATATCTTTTATGTGTATATGAAAATCTGAATTTGCTCGTATGGTATCATATCTTGATGTGTGAGCTGTAATTTGTGATACATATTAGTCCTTTTCAACCCCAATACATGTATCTACAACTTTTGTGTTTATGGTGGGACTAATTTGGTAGTTGACTCAAAACCTTGGACGCAAGTTAAGACAAGTTCTATCTAGAGTTTTGACGTAGAAATCCCTGGGGGTATGCTGTTAGTGTTTCGATGATAAATACTTGTAAAAAAGGGTATTTTGATATGGTTATTTATTTTTTGCAACCTATATTAATATACCTACTATTTTTATGCAGACTAGAAAACCTAGTTTTTCTATTTACCAATTCAAAATGTAGTTGCATTGCAAGGTAGTAAAGCAGCCGAGAAGAGTGTGATTTGCAGAAATAAGACACAGTTTTGACATTTATCTTGTTAGTTTCTACCTATTCAAAGTGATAAATATTAAATGAGCATGTAATTTAGTATCAAGGTACTCACACTCATATACAATCTTAAGAAAATTGATTGAAGAAATGAATACCATATTGATCCACGACTTGGAATCAGTAGGGTCGATTGCATGCTAAAAGGTTTAGGTTCATGTAAAACCTTGTTCTTTTTCCTTTGTTACCTGCTGGTACATTTGAATGGTATCTTGGTATCTCAACTATATTCTTGTCTTTTTATATGGTTGTGGTGATATATACACTCTTAATTCGCCCATTTGTATAAATTGCCTAATCGCTTGACATCCTTGTGGACTTTGTCCTTCTTGTGGCTGTGACTTTGGCACTATGGGAATGCCTCTTGTTTGGATCTGTTGCCATCTTTATTGTAGATTTTTGTTCATCCTAAGTATGGAAGCAGTCTATTTTATGCACTAACTAGAACGTCACTCTTAATATGGTTCTTGGTTCTCTTGATAATTAGGTTTTCAACCTTCTTGATACAGGGCTTTAGTCCTTCTTGATACTTGATTATGTTTGATGTGATGGTATGAATTCTATACTGGGCGAACCTTGTTGTTTGAATGTCTTGTAAAAATTATTTAAGGAACTCTTGATACTTAGATCATTAACTATCCTACTTGATACTATTAATATATTTGTTCACTTAGTCCATTTACTGTATTCCAGTTGTGTTGCCCTTTGACTTAAAAAGGGTAAATTATGGAATGTAAGGTTCTCAACTTTTAGCTTTTACACCACTAAGCTTCATGCTTAGTGATTGTTGTTTCTATCTTAGGGAGTACCTAAGATGATGCTTGAGGATTCCCATTGAAGATAAATTTTAGGAGCTGTGCAGAAGATCACATTTGCATCTAGACATATATTGTAGCAATTTTGGGACACATGTAGATGATTCTTTTGTTGCATATGTATGCATAAATTTGAAAGGATAGTGTAAGTTATGGAATCAGGGTTCGTAAGTTTATGTTTTGGCTTGTTTAGTTAAATTTGAGCTGTCGAACATGTTTCTATATTAAAATGCCAGTTATGTTAAGATGATTGTATGAAATGAAAGTATATTGTACATGTATTTTAACGTTGGTAATACTTTTTAGCATGCTACAACAGTAGGGGAAATATATGAATATCTTGCAAGATAATAATTTAAATTACTTGCAAGGTACTTATGCCAAAAACTTGAGGTAGAAATCAACTAAACCACTTTTAGAACGAAATCCTATAGCTTCAACTCTTTCGAATACATTATTTAAATATGATTAATATGTCATTTGTTAAATTCTTTGTATGCTAGTAAGTGTTATGTTAGCTTTGAACTTATAGAAGTGCTATGCTCCCACAAGGGTTGCTACACACCCTACTCAAAGCATCGGGCACTATATTTGCCTTACTGGGATGATAATGCACACTCGTATAATAATCCTTAAGGAGCTTTAACCACCTTATTTGTCTCAAATTAAGATCTTTTTGAGTGAACACATATTGGAGACTCTTATGATCGGTGAACATATCAACATGCACCCATACAAATAATGATGCAAAATTTTCAAAGCAAATACCAAGGTGGCTAATTCGAGATCATGAGTAGGATATTTCTTTTGGACCTTAAGTTGTCTAGAAGCATAGGCTATCATTTACTATTTTGCATGAAAACACAATGCAAACCAATTCTTGAGGCATCGTAATACACAACAAACCCTTTCAACCCTTCCGATAGAGATAAGATTGGATCGAACATAAGCTTATCCTTTAGAGTCTGGGAACTCTTTTACACTTATCGATCCACACAAATTTAGCCTTCTTTTGGGTCAACTTAGTCATAGGTTAAGCAATAGAAGAGAACCCATTGACAAACCTTCGGCAATAACCCACTAGGCCCAGGAAGCTTCTAATATCTGATGGGGTCAAGGGTCTAGGCTAATTTCTAATTACATCTGTCTTCTTAGAATCCACCTTAATACCATCCCTCGATACCACACGACCTAGAAATGCAACCTCTTGAAACCAAAACTCACATTTCTCATATTTAGCATACAACTTTTCTTCCCTCAATCTTTGTAGTACCACCTTCAAGTGACTCACATGCTCTTCCTCACTATGAGAATAAATCAAAATATCATCAATGAAGACCACCACAAACAAATCAAGGTAGGGTTTAAGAACTCTATTCATAGGATCCATGAAGATAGCCGGTGCATTGGTCAACCCAAATAACATAACCACAAACTCATAATGCCTATACCTAATCCAGAAGGCCATTTTGGGAATGTCACACTCCATCACTTTCACTTGGTGATAGTCGGACCGAAGATCAATCTTAGAGAAGTGACTAGCCTCTTGAACTTGGTTAAAGAGATCATCAATCCTTGGTGTAGGGTACTTATTCTTTATAGTGACCCTATTAAGTTATCGATAGTCAATGCACATTATAAGGAAAATATATTTCTTCTTCACAAATAACACCAGTGCACTCCAAGGTGATTAGATTGGCCTAATAAAACCCTTATCCAACAAATCCATCAATTGCTCCTTCAACTCCTTTAACTCTGCCCGGGCCATATGGTAAAGGGGAATAGAGATAGATTGAGTATCGGGAAGGAGGTCTATACCAAAGTCTATTTTTGTTTCGAGAGGAACATCGAGAAGCTCATTTGAAAAGACATCAAGAAACTCATTAACTACCAGAACCAACTTATAGAAAGGACTTTGGACTCAACATCCCCAACCCTCACAAGATGATAGAGACACTCCTTAGAAATCAACTTATGAGCTTTAATGCAAGAAATGAATCTACCCTTGAACACCACATCATGACTCTCCCACTTGAGGATGGGTTCATTAGGTAATTGGAATTTGACCCTACAGGTTCTACAATCAATAGAAGCATAATATGCATGCAACTAATCCATCCTGAGAATGACATCAAATTCTGCCATATCCAACTCAACAAAATTACAAAGCAATATTTTATGCAAAATGCAAATGGGATAATTTCTATAAACTCTTCTAACAACAATAGATGCACCAATGGGTGTAGACAACTCATATGGCTCACAAAATAATTTAGGTTCAACATGAAAGTTTTTGGACACAAAAGAGGTAATAAAAGAAAGAGTGACACCTATGTCTATCAATGCATACACATCAAAATCAAAGACTTTTAACATACCAGTGATGACATTAGGCACCTTATCTACCCCTTGTCTCCCTTGAAGAGCATAGAATTGATTGTACCTTGGGGCACCATCTTGTTGGCCACTTCATCCCTTAGGAACTGTATTTGCACCTTGTGGACGAACATCTCGACCCTTGTTCCCATTACGAGGGAAATCCATCACCTTATGGCCCACTCTCCACAACCATAACAAATATTAGTATCCCTTAAGCATGGGCCACTATGGCCCTTACCATATTTTCGACACATAGCATTAGGCACCACCTCGTCATCATCATAGACCCTTGGGTTGTTATTGGAAAACCCACTATTAGGGGCATTGAAAGATCCTTGGCCTTGATGAAATCGACCACCCTTAAAACTTTGGAACTTACCCTTAAAACGGGTCATCTTGGCCTCACCACTCCTTTTTCTAAGCTTCTCCCCCTCCATTTGCTTGGCATATATTATTAGGCAGGACAAATCCATGTCTCTTATCAACATGGTGGCACGACACTCCTCATTAACCAAGTTGGATACCCCCATCATAAAATTGTTTATTCTAGACCTCAGGTCGGCAACCAATTATGGAGTATATTTGGAGAGTTGGTTGAACTTTAGAGCATACTCCCTTACACTCACAGATCCTTACTTTAGATTAGTAAACTTCATCATCTTGGTCTCTCGAAGATCAAGAGGGAAGAAACAACTGAGAAATATCGCCTTAAACTCTTTGTAAAAGATGACATAATTGTTCCCCTTCTCCTCTTTCCATTAGGTAAACCATATTTGAGCCACCTCCTTGAGTTGGTATGCCATCAACTTTGCCTTCTTCTCCGATATAACCCCCATAAAAGATAACGCCTTGTACACCTGATCAATAAATTCTTGAGGATCCTCATCCACTTTAGGCCAATGAAACTCCATTGGGTTCATTCTAGTAAAAATTTATCACTCTTGAAGCTGGGGTAGAAGCATGAGGGGCTTGGGCCCCATGGTTGATTTGATTAGCCATGGATGGGCTAGCATGGTTATAGCATCCTAGAATTCCTCAATATCCACTCCTCTATATTGAGGAGATTGAGGAGCGAGAAGAGCCGGTTGCTCCTTGGGTGCACGGGCTCTTCTTTCTCTTGTATTAGGCATGATCTAAAATGGAAAAGAGGAAACCTTACCTAACTTGTATAGCACAACATAGATCATGAAGATGGAAAACATTTCCTAAAACATCTCGTAGCCTTTTACTCATAGTCGTACGCTTCACAACCATTAATAAGACTCTAATCAACGTGGTATGTTGGATGCCGAGGACCACTAGCAACCTAGTGATCTGATACCATCTTTTTCATGGACAAAGAATAGGGCCTAGACATGACATGACAAATGAGAAATCCTAAGGGACCCCAAACAAGCCTCTTAGCATATCATTATAAATCCTTGGTCGCGAAAGCAAGTAAACAACAACAAGAGAGCATAGAAGAAATAAGGGGAAGGGACTAAGGGGAAGTCTTTCATAACATTAAATAATTAAGAGTCAAGAGAAGTCATAGCTCAAAGCATAATTACATTACTTGTCCAACAACACCTCTAAACTTAGAATTAAGCAGGACCAAGATAACTTTTTGGGCTCACCCTTATAGTCAAAAGCATAAAACAAAGAAAGAGAGTGTTTGCATAACATAAGATCAAAAGATATCATAATCGGAGTTGAGGACTCACCAATCTTGCTTCAAAGGTAGTACTATCCACGTTAGGAGGAAGATGATCATGTAGAGCTCCCGGTTCCTACATGATAACATCATGTATGCATAAAGTATGCGTTAATACATTTAAATATACTAACTTTGTAGGATACAATGCAAAAAGAGTTAAGCAACATAATCGAAATGCATAAATAGGCAATAAATGGGCATAATAGCAATATATGGATGATGCTCAAAGTGTAGGAAGATACCAACATTATAGACCAAGCAAACTAGTACTCAAAATCCAAGGCCTACCACCCCCTTGGGAGGCGATTGACGTACATACCCCCCCCAACATAGTATCACGGGCCACCCACCCCCTGCATGAGACCATTGGGGTACATGCCCTCCAACATGGTAGCATGGGCCTATCATCCCCCGAGTGAGACGATTGAGGTAGTACCCCCCAATATGGTAGTTTAGGCCTACCACCTCCCCGAATGAGGTGATTAAAGTACGTACCTCCCAATATGGTAGTATAGGCTTACCACCCCCCGCACGAGGCATGGTGAACTTGAAACACTATAGATACTATTCATGAAATCAACATAAATAAACATTCCTTTCATCATTATAAAGTTACTTAACTCATATGCGATGTATTAGACCTTCAATATCTCAAAGTTGCACAATCAGACATTTTATCTAACACTTGGCAGGTGTGTAATGCTAGTACAAAATCATGCAATTTAAGAGCAAAATCATGTGAGAAAATCAATGTAAACACACCTGCTAACACTTGGTAATATCATAATGCAAGATACATCAAAACACCTCATCAAATCACATAATGGATCATAGATTCATAACTTAAAAATATGCTTAAACAATTATATTTTAGAAACCCCAATATAGTCTATAATTAACTTTTGTAGTAAGAGATACCCATAGATAATCTAACTTGTAAACATGTATTTTAGGTAAAAAGGAAGCTTGGGCACTATGGTGAATGGACCCAATGGTTGAAACTCATATACCTCAACTTTGGAGGTTTCCTTGATGAAGATTTTGATTGAGAACTTGAAGCTTGAATAAAATCCTTGAGATCCGAAATGAGATTGAGACACTTGAACTTGGGTGAAATATTTATCTAAGTGTTAGAGAGAGTTTTTGTTGAATGTCTTGTATGATATGGAGTTGAAATATGACTAAGTGTTGGTGTTTTTATGCATGGAAAGTCTTAGGCCCAAGACCCCAAAGTCTTAGGCCAAAAATTTAAAATATTGGCAACAAAATGTACTACTCTACATCATTGAGGCAACGCGAAGGCCCATTGGAAATGAAATTTTTGGCGAAATGAAATTTTGCTATGGGTCCTCTAAAATTTGGGTTATATTGATTTCACACTCAATTGTGCCTCGTGAATAAGAATATAAAGTCAGATTTTTAATATCATACACGAATTTTGAGATATATGGATATTATGAATATGAGCCTTTCCAAAGCATATTTTCGGACACTTTTTGGGGGTGTTTTAGTGTTAATAGTGAGTATGAAATGACTTGTTTCTTTATTAACCAATTAATTGGACACCTTCTCATAGGAAGCCAAAGTATTCATCATATATTTCAATGCCTATCAGTGGAAGTAAAAATGATAACATCATCAGCAAAGCTCAAATGGTTGATTTGGGGCCCTCTTACCTCCATATTAAAACCTTTGTATAAGTGTTAAGAATAATGAACATTAAGACTTCTGGATAAAACATCAACAACTAGAATAAAAAGAGAAGTGGAAAGGGGGTCCTCTTCTTTCATTCACCTAGTTGATTGAAAAAACCTACGCCTTGTGCCATTGATTATAATAGAATACCAATTGTTGCTCATGATCCTCGAGGGCAAATCTATGAACATATCTCTAAAGCCGAATCTTCTCATGACAAGACAAATGAAGGATCAAGAAATCCTATCATAGGCTTTTGCCATGTCTAATTTGATTATCACATTTTCCCCCTCAATAGGCTTCTTTATACCATGAATAATCTCCAGAGCCAACATTATATTCTCAGAGATGCTCTTCCCCTTTACAAAATCAAATTGGTTAGGAGAAATAATATCAACTAAATAGGAGCCAATCTATTGCACAACAAATTTGAGATGATCTTGTTGGAGAAGTTACTCAAACTGATGGGTGTAAATTCAGTCAACCTATTAGGATGTTGCACCTTATGTAATAAGACCAGACAAGAATGAGTCATATGCTTAGACATCATACTCCTACAAAAGAAAGCTTAAACAATAACTAACATATGAAACCTGATGATCTCCCAAAACACTTGATAAAATTTGCCACTCATTCCATCAGAACCAACAATTGAATGTGGATTCATAGAGAAAAAAACTTGTTTGAATTCTTCCATAGAGGTTATTTCTTAAAGTATATGATTTTTCTTCCAACTAACCAGTCTTGGAATATATTGCAACATATCTTTATCCTGGTGACTACTAAATAGATTCTGAAAGAAAGTACATGCTTTAGCTATTATATTATCATCCCCTTCTACACAATTATCATCACTAGTACATATGTTATGAATAAAATGTCCTTTTCGTTTTGCCCTCATTAGAATATGAAAATATTTTTTGAGTTGCCCTCCTTCTCTTGGAAGTCTTGAAGTACTTGGGAGAATTTGGGAGGAGTTAGACTTAGGTTGTATTGAGAGTGAATTGGAATGAAGTTGTTTAGGGTTGTATAAGGTTGGGAAGGGCTAAATTGGGGGCTAGAAGGACGTAGCTTAGGCTTAAATATTAGGAAAAGTTGAATTTGCCCCTTTTAAATATCAGCATGACATGAGACCTTGCTATGGGTCGCTTTCTATTCCACGGGTCATGAAAAGGGTCTCATTTGGTAACATTTTGGTAGCACAATAACTTTATCAGAATATCAAACAATGAGATGACTTACCACCCATTGACCAAAGTACTAGTCATACAGGTAACTTATACTCCAAGCTTTAAAAAATCATTTTGCATGAAGTCCATCCTTTATTCCACGAGCAGAAGCTATGGCCCTTGGAAAAACATGCGGCTTATCAACTATTTTGTGCCAAACCATTGATACTCTAAAAATTCTAGAATTCCTTTTTTAGGCACTTTTACACATTCCAATATGTGGGACCAGACATTTACAAACTATGAATGTATGATTTTGATAAAGTTTGAATTATGAGGATGTCTATATATATGCATGATAACATATTCCATGGGATATTACTTAGCACTGAGAGGACCTTGGTAGCTTCCATAATAACTACGTGCCATCTTAGGGTTATTATCACGTGCCTATAAAGATAGCTAATTGATCCATGTAGCTTTATGATGTCATACTCATCGTACTAGGGTTAAGCCTAATCAACACATACTTGAAACCACTTGGAATTAAATCATGATAATAAACTTCATGTAAGTCATCATAATTCGTGTATAATTAAGTAAATCAATCATATAGTAGTCATAATTCAAGTTTTTTGAATCAAATCATGAAAATTCCCTTAAAATCGATACTTTAACTTCATTTTATTGGTCGTAATTGGTCTTCATACTTTATATGGCCCAAGAATTTTGCAACTAGAATATGCACCTTAGATCCAAGGGCACACAGTATGGTCCGTAGTTCCTTTCACGGACCATTGGTCCTGTTCATACATACCTGCCATACATAGAAAATTTTCCACCCTTCAGGGTCTAATCTATGTCTCCTGTCTACTATCTATGAACCATGGAACAAACCACGAGTCATAGATCATCTCATACTATTAGTCTAGTTTCAACCTTTCTCTATAACGTTTCTATTTTCAGGGCCTTTCAACTTGTTTATTATTACAATATCTTCTTATTGGGATTATTCATCTTCGAATCAAACAAAAACAAGCTTAAGTAGATTAGAAACACAACCAACAAAACAACATGATTTCTAAAATGCAACTTAAGAATCATTTTCATGAAATCATTAAACTTATGCATTAAACATCATTTACAAATATTTTCAAGTTCATGCATGCATGCAATATGACAAGGAAAGATGAATTCGTGAGAGTTTGGAGTAGTAGTTTGAATTTGAGTACCTTAGACTTTAATAGAAGCAAAGAGGTAAGGATATCATTTCATCATGTCCACTTCTTCTTTCCAAGTCTCAACCTATTGGTTACTCTATTAAACTTTGTTGGGTGCAACTTCTTTATTTCTCAATCTCTTCACTTGTTGGTCCAAAATATCAATCGATACTTATTTGTAAGTCAAATTCTCCCCAATGGCCATATTCATTGATCGAACAACAAAATTTGGATTACCAAAAAATTTTTGCAATATAGATACATGAAATAGTGGATGAACCATAGCTAACTCTATTGTCAATTCTAGCTGTTAGACAACCTTTTCAATTTGCTTCAACATCTTGTAAGGTCACATATATCTAGGACTTAATTTGACCTTTCCGCCAAAATGCATTACACCATCCATGGGTGAAATCTTCAAATAGACCCAATCAACTTATTCAAACTCAAGGTCCATCCTCATAATGTCCGAATATTACTTTTGCCGACTTTGGGTAGCCTTTACCCCTTCTTTTGTGATCCTCACCATCTCTCTATGGAATCAAACACCAAATCCAGTCTAATCAAGGATATCTCCCCAACATTGAACCATTATATCGATGATATATACCATTTACCATACAATGCTTCATATAATGCCATTCATACTCGAGTGAAAACTAATGTTGTAAGCGAATTCTATAAGAGAGGAGATGATCATCCCATCTACCATTGAAATCAATCATACACACCCTCAACATATCTTCCAATGTTTGGATTGTTCTTTCATCTTTTTCATCCATTTAGGGGTAAAATATGGTACTTAAATTACCTTTTGACCAAGGCCCCTTTGAAACAACTTCCAAAAATGAGAAGTGAATAGAGTACCATAGTCTGATACGATAGAAAATGGATATCCCTATAATCTCACTAGCTATTGGATATAAACATTAGCATAATCTTTTGCTCCACAGAAGTTTTCACCATCAAGAAGTGGGATATTTCATCATTTTGTCAACAAGGACACAGTATTTGGTTTTCACCTTCACTTGTTGACAATTTGGACACCTCATCACATACTTTGGTATGTATTTCTTCATACCATTCCACCAATACACCTTTCTCAAATCTCTATACACTTTTGTAGATCCTAGATGAATAGAGTACTTAGAGTTATAAGCCTTATCAAGTATGTTTTCCCTTAGGCCATCTACATTATGGACATACAACCACCTTTGGTAATAAAGTACTTCATCTCCCCCTTGTGAGAGCACCTCAACATTTTCATCAACCACCAACTTATTTAATTCAATCAAAGTGGGATCCATGTCTTGCTTTTCTTTGACCTCTGCTGCTAAAGTTATTTTTCCCCATTTTGTACAAGTACACAACAGTTACTAGAATCATTCAACCTCATACCCAAATGAGCCAAATGATGCACCTCTTTTACTAGCTCTTTCTTTGAATCATCAACATATGCAACACTACCCATAAATACCATACTAAGCACATTAGCCAAAATATTAACCTTGATGGGGTGATATATCACATAAATGTCATAGTCCTTTCAAATTTTCAACCACCTTATTTGTTGTAGGTTCAAATCCCTTTGGCTAAACATATAATGCAAACTTTTGTGGTTGGTGAATATATCAATATGCATCCCATAAAGATAATGTCACCAATCTTTAATGTAAGATGGATGCTTACTCAAGATCATAAGTATAGTTATTTTCATGCACCTTCAATTACCTTGAGAAATAGGCAATGGCCTTCCAATGTTGCATGAAAACACAGCCCAAACCTACAAGTGAGGCATCAGCAAACAATAAAACTATTCGAACCTTTGGGCAATATTAAAATAGGGGTTGAAGGAACACAATCTTTTCATTCAAAAGCTTTTCTCACATTCGTCCGACCATTGAAAATTTGCCTTTTTGTGAGTCAACTTGGTCAAAGGATATAGTAGTCTAGGACAAATTTTTAACTCTTCCGTCATCTTAAATCCACTCTAATATCCTCTCTCGAAACAATGTGGCCAAGAAACGAAACTTTCCTTAAACAAAACTCACACTTGCTAAAATTGGCAAAAAGTTGCCTATCCCTCAATATTTGCAACATAGTCCATAAATTGTCCTTTGCTTATTTGCATCTCATGATTAGACCAATATATTATATATGAACAAAACCATTAACATATCTAAATATGGTTTGAAAATCTGATTCGTCAAGACCATGATAGCATTGGGGGCATTGTTAGTCTAAATAACTTAACCAAGAAATCAAAGTGACAATACCAAGTTCTAAATTTCATCTTTGCAAAACCATCCTCATTCACCCTTAATTGATGATACCTAGACAACGAATCAATTTTAGAGATATAGCTTGAATATTGTAGTTGATCAAATAGGTCATCAATATTTGGGAGTGGATACATTTCTTTGATAATCACCTTGTTTAATTACTGATAATCCATACATATCAAAAGTGAACCTTCCTTCGTAGTTACAAATAAAATAGGAGCACCTCATGGATACACAGTAGTCCTTATAAACCCTTATGTATAATCTCCCTCAATTGATCCTTCAATTCTTTCAACTCTACCGGGGTAATTCGATTTGGAGGTATAGATATTTGTTGAGTATTGGGTATAAGATAAATCCCAATGTTAATTTTCTTTTTGGGAGGGACTTCATCATTGGCGAAGATGTTTAGGAACTAACTAACATATGAATCGAATAAAGAGTAGGAACCACAGACTCTTGATCCTAGCATGGATTGAAATGACCCCAAAAAGTGCCTAAAAATGTACTTTGAAAGTGTCTACAATTGTAATTTCCATATATCTTAAAACCCGTACATGATATCATAAATCTGACTTTGTATTCCTGATTAATAGGTTATATTTCGTGGGAGATGGGTCTAATCCGCATCGTGGAACAGACATGGACTTGTTTATTTTATTGTCAATGATTTTTATCTCAATCCAAGGCTTTTGGGTCTTGGGCCTAAGTGTCCCCAAACATGAAAATACCTATACTTAGCCATATTTCACCCTCATATCATTCAAGATGTTCCCAAATACTCTCTCAAACACTTAGCCAATATTTCATCTCCTAATTTCAAATCTCAAAAATTATCCATATCTTAAGGTTCTCATTCAAGCTTCAACTTTTCATCTCTAATCTTCTTCATGGATTCTCCAAAAGCTAAGGTATGTGGGTTTCTTTCATGGGTTCCTTTTACCCATGATGCACAAGATTCCTTTCACATAAAATTGCATGATTTAAAGTGAATTTTGTCATGGGTCTTATCTATTATGAATTTCACTGCACACTATATTAGGGTTTCATGAAATTATGGTTGTTTTAGCATGCTTTGAGCTATGAATGTAAGGTCTATTGTGAGATTTGATAAAGGATTAAAATGTATATTACTTGAGGTTGTTACCAAGTATCTATTAATGGTATTACATTAAATTTTATAGCATGATTCACTCTTGAATTAAACTAGAACTACACACCCACGAAGTGTTCAATAAAATGCCCGGGTGATGATTTATTAAAGAATTGATGGTCTAATATATGTCCTATGAGTTGAATGACTATATGATGATGAAAGTAATATATGTATATGATATTATTTCTATGTTGTGGGGAAAATGACAAAGCCTCACTCGGGAGGTTGTAGCCCCAGGTAACCATGTAGAGGGGTTTGTAGCTCGATCGCATTACTCTGTAGGTGGCAGGCCCTTGTAACTATGTCAAGGGGTTTGTACCTTTGTAATCACATTGGGGGATTTCTACTCCATCAACCAAGTTAGGGAGTTTGAACCTCATAAACCACATGAAGGGGTTTGTACCTCATGTGCCTCTCTAAGAAAGTGGTAGGCCTTGGATTTGCACTAAAGTGGTCTCTCCTTACACGTGGATTATTTTCACCATATGGATTATGTTCTCTATAAGCATGGGTTACTTCAATATCATTCATACATTCCATATTGCTATATGCTTATTCATTGCCTATGTTATGCACTTTAATTATGATACTTATCATTTGTTGCATTGCGTCCTACATACTTAATATATTCAAATGAACTAACACATATACTATGCCTACATGCTGTCACCATGTATGAACTAGATCCCCACTTGAGCACCTTTACCCACGTGGCTAGTACGCTTTTACTCAAGCTTGTTGGTGAATCCTTCATTCTGGGGACATTACTTCTGATATCATGCTATTTTCTAAAACTATCTTCCTTTTATATAAATGTTGACTATGGGGGTGAGCTCGGTTTCTTGTCT
The DNA here is from genome assembly GCA_025642045.1 of Solanum sejunctum. Lineage (NCBI taxonomy): Eukaryota > Viridiplantae > Streptophyta > Magnoliopsida > Solanales > Solanaceae > Solanum > Solanum sejunctum. Next base: position 17,475,011 of record JAOTQJ010000091.1, read on the forward strand.
TGGCCCTTACTCTTATCTATGTAGTAGAGGTGTTTTTGTACATATCATGTGTAATTTTATAAGCTTTGACTCTCTCTTGGCTGTTTTTGTTATGATATGAATGATGTCCCTTAGCCCCAATTATCCCTATTTCGACTATGTGTTGCTATTTTATTGCTTCTATGACCAAGGATGTGTAATGATGTACTAAGAGGCTTGCTTAGGATCCCTCTAGGTTGCCCTTGCACTATGTCATACCTACGCCCTAGGCTTGGGTTATGACAAACTTGGTGTCAGAGACTAGGTTGATAGATCCTCGAATTCTAAAACACCATATCTATTAGAGTCTTGTTCATGTTTGGTGTTGTACACCACAACTATGATCTAGAGACTATGAGGTGTTTAGGAAATGTTTTCCTTCTTCTTACTCTATGTCGTGCTATAGAAGTTGAGGTAAGGTTTTCCCTCTATCAAGTGTCCTTTGCTATGCTAGAGTATGCCTAACACAAGAGAGAGAAGAGCCTATGCACCTGAGGGCCAACTGGCTAATAGAGAGCTTCAAGATGCTCTCACTTTGCTTGCATAGGTTTTAGCTAACTAAGACAACCAAGGGTTACAAGCTCCTCGTGCTCCTACACCAGCATCTCGGATGAAAGACTCTATAATGATGAATCTCTTAGAATTCCATAGGTCAAAGGTAAGTGAGGACCCTAAAGAGTTCATTGATGAAGTCTACAAGATTTTGACTATTATGGGTGTTAGGTCAGAAGATATGGCGGAATTAGCATCCTACCAACTCAAAGAGTTAGCACAGATATGGTACAATCAATGGAAGGAGGAGAAGGGAGTCAGAAAAAGTTTTTGATTTTGATGTGTATGCATTGATAAACCCTGGTGCCACTCTTTCTTTTGTTACTCCCTTTATTGCCAAAAAGTTTCATGTTGACCTCGAGTGATTATGTGAGTCAAATGAGGTATCTACTCCTACTGGTGCTTCTGTTATTGTTCTGAAGGTCTATAGAAATTATCCCATTAGCATCTTGGATAAAATATTGCCTTTGATCTTATTGAGTTGGATATTAATGATTTTAATGTCATTCTTGGGATGGATTGGTGGCATGCCTACTATGACTCTAATGATTTTAGAACCCGTAGGGTCAAGTTCCAATTCGCAAATGAACCCGTTCTTGAGTGGGAAAGTCATGATGTGCTGGTCAAGGGTAAGTTAATATCTTGTATTAAAGCCCGTAAGTTAATCTCTAAATGGTGTCTTTACCATCGTGTGAGGGTCAGGAAAGTGGAGTTCAAGGTCCTTCCTATAGAGTCAGTTCTGATTTTAAATGAGTTCACTGATGTCTTTCAAAATGACATTCCTCGTGTTTCTCCCGAAAAGGTATAAGATCTTGGTATAGATCTCCTTGCTGATACTGAACCCATTTCTATTCCCCCTTACTGTATAGCCCCAATGGAATTGATGGAGTTGAAGGAATAATAGAGAGACATGATAGAGAAGGAATTTATTAGGCCTAGATAATCATCTTGGGATGCATCTGTGTTGTTTGTGAAAAGAAGTATGGGTCCATTAGAATGTGTATTGACTACTAACAAATTAATAGGATCTCTATCAAGAATAGGTATCCCCTACCAAGATAATTTGTTTGACCAATTGCAAGGTGATAGCCATTTCTTTAAGATTGATTTTTGGTTCAGGTATCACCAAATGAAGGTGAGGGAGTGTGATATTCTCAAGATGATCTTCTAGACTAGGTATGGGAATTATGATTTTGTTGTGATCTCTTTTGGGTTGACCAATGCACCGACTATCTTCATGGATTTAATGAATAAGGTCTTCAAACCATATGTTGATTCGTTTATTGTAGACTTCATTGATGATATCTTGATCTGTTCTCATAGTGAGGAGGAGCACGCGACTCATTTAAGGGTAGTGTTGCAAAAATTAAGGGAAGAGAAGTTGTATGCGAAATATGAGAAGTGTGAATTTTCATAGAAAAAAGTTTCCATCCTAGGTCATATGGTGTCTGGGGATGGTATCAAGGTGGATCATAAAAAGATGGTTGTGATTAGAGGTTGGCCTAGTCCATTAACCCCTTTGGATATTAGGAGATTCTTGGGCTTAGTGGGTTACTATCGGAGATTTATGAATGGGTTCTCTTCTATTACTTCTACCATAACTAAATTGACTCAAAAGAAGGCTACGTTTCTGTCGATCGATAAGTGTGAGAGGAGATTCCAAACATTAAAAGATAAGTTGTTCTGCTTCTATTTTATTTATCAATACCGAAAGGGCTAGAAGAAATTTTTTGTCTATTATGATGCTTCTAGAATTGGTTTGGGTTGTGTTCTAATGCAAAATGGTAAGGTGATAACTTATGCTTCTAGTCAACTCAAAGTGCATGAAAAGAACTATCTTATTCATGATCTTGAAGTAGCCACCATGGTATTTGTAATAAAGATTTGGTGTCATTAATTGTATGGGGTGCATGTTGATGTGTTCACTGATCATAAGAGCCTCAAATATATCTTCACTCAAAAAGATCTTAACCTGAGGAAAAGGAGATGGTTAGAACTTCTTAAGGACTATGATATAAGTGTGCATTATCATCCAGGTAAGGCTAATGTGATGGCCAATGCCTTGAGTAGGGTGCTATGAGAAACCTAGCTCAAGTTGATAGTAGTGATATGTAGGTGGCTAGGGAGGTCCATCGGTTAGCTAGATTGGGAGTTACTTTGGAAGAGATGGATAATAGTTGTCTTATTGTCATTAATGGTTCTAAGTCTTCATTAGTTGAGGAGCAGAAAGCTAAGCAAGATCTTGATCCCTTCTTGTTGAAATTGAAGGCCTTGGTTAGTGATGGGAAAGTGGAGTTTTTCTCCCAACGGGGAGATGGTATACTTAGATACCAAGGTATGTTGTGTCTGCCTTGTGTTAATGGCATGAGAGAAAGGATTCTTGATAAGGTTCCTGGTTCTTCCTATTCTATTCACCCCGGTTTTACGAAAATATATAGAGATTTGAGAGAGGTATATTGATGGGGAGTCATAAAAAAAGACATTACCAAATTTGTGTCCGGTTGCCATAATTGCCAACAAGTCAAAGCCAAACATCAAAGGACGGGTTCCCTAACCCAAGACATAGTGGTTCCTACTTCGAAGTGGGAATAAATTAATATGGTCTTTGTATTTTGGTTGACCAAGACTAGGAAGGCTATTGATTCCATCTGGGTTGTGGTTAATAGGATGACAAAATAAGCTCACTTTTTACCAGTTAAGACCACAAATGGGTATGAAGAGTATGCTAGGTTGTACATTCATGACTTGGTGGGATTGCATGGGGTCTCTTTATCCATCATATCAGATCATGGGGCTCAATTTACTCCATATTTTTTGAGATCTTTCCAAAGGGGCCATGGTACAAAGATTAAACTTAGTACGACCTTCAACCCCAAATGGATAGCCAAGCGAAAAGACTATCCAAACACTTGAGGATATGCTTAGAGCTTGTGTTTCAGAGCTTAAGAGTAGTTGTGATGGTCATCTTCCATTGATTGAGTTTTCCTAAAATAATAACTATCATTCTAGCATAGGTATGGATCCTTTTGAGGCTCTTTATGGTAGACGTTGTAGATCACCGGTTGGGTGGTTTGAAGTGGGAGAGGTGGCTATGTTAGGACCAGATCTGGTTATGGAGGCTCTTGAGAAGGTTAGGATGATTAGAGAGAGGTTGAAGACAACCAAAAGTCCTATGCTACTATAAGGAGAAGGGATCTAGAATTCAAAGTGGGTAATTGGGTTTATTTGAAGGTGTCACCCATCAAGGGTGTTGTTTGTTTATGTAAGTAGGGCAAGTTGAGTCCTAGATATGTGGGTCCTTATATGGTTATGAGGAGGATTTGGAAAGTAGCTTATGAGTTCCAACTGCCTAGTGAGATGGATTTGATTCATTCAATCATTCATGTATCTATGTTCACAAAATGTATAGGAGACCCTAATGCTATTGTGCTCCTTGATGAGGTGGGTGTTGTAGAAGACAATTTGACCTATGAAGAGGTTTTGATTAATATTTTGGATATACAAGTGAAGAGGTTGAGGAACAAGGATGTGGCTTCTGTTAAGGTCCTTTGTAGGAATCAACAAGCTAAAAGTGTTACTTAGGAGGCCGAAGCGGACATACAAAAGCTACCTCCTTCTCTTTTTCACTCCAGTCAAGCCTAACGTATCAATCTACGTCCCCTATGTAATTTCAAGTCTAAGTTCAGCCCATGACATATGCATATATTCATGCTTAAATTGACAAGTTCATGATGATTTTAATCTTATGTTTAGACATATGCATACATTCATGTTTAAATTGACAAGTTCATGATGATTTTACTCTTATGTTGAAATTTTTGAAATAATGTTTCAGTGCATTGTTGCATAATTATATGGGCTGAAATTATCATCTTTATGTTTCTTATATACGTTTCTTTGACATTCAAGGATGAATGTACCCAAGGGGGAGATATTGAAATGACCCCAAAAAGTGCTCCAAAAAGTGCCTCGAAAGTGCTCAAAATCGTAATTTTTATATATATCAAAATTCACGCGTGATATTGTAAATCCAACTTCATATTCTTGATCAGGGGGTCAAATTGAGTGTGAGATGGGTCTAACACTGATTTAAGAGCAAATAATTAGCAATTTCATTTTTCATAATTTTTCTTATCCAGTATCGAACTACAACAGTGCCGCGACATATAGCTATTACGGACATGTATTAATTTTGCCTCCATGATATGTTTGCATCACGTACAAGACGCGAACCTATGTATTGTTTTACCAATGATTTTATGTTGGTCCAAGGCTCTTGAGTTTTAGACCTAAGTGTTCTCAAACGCGAAAATACCTATTCTTAGCCTTATTTCACCCTTATATCATTCAATAAATTCCTAAATACTCTCTCAAACACTTAGCCAATATTTCATCTCCTAATTTCAAGTCTCAAAACTCATTTGTATCTTAAGGTTCTAATTCAAGCTTTAAGTCCCTATCTCCAATCTTCTTAAAGGATTCTCCAAAAGCTAAGGTATGTGGTTTCTTTCATGGGTTACTTTCACCCATGATTTCAAGCTTGCATTTACCTAAAATTGCATGATTTAAAGTTGATTTACTCATGGGCCTTATCTATTATGAATTTCATTGCACAGTATATTGGGGTTTTATGCAATTATGGTTGTTTTAGCATGTTCTAAGCTATGAATCTAAGGTCTATTGTGATATTTGATGAAGGGTTTTGATTTATATTGCTTAAGGGTGTTACGAAGTATCTATTGGTGGTTTTACATTTTCTAGCATGATTCCACACTTGAAATGCATGGATTTACACTAGTACTACACATCCGCTAAATGTTTGATAAAATGTCTGGGTGATGATTTGTTGAGAAATTGAAGGTCTAATGCATGTCTTATGAGTTAAATGACTATATAATAATGAAAGGAATATATGTACATGATATTATTTCTATTGCGTGGGGAAAATGAGCAAGCCTCATTAGAGAGGGTTTAGGCCTGGTAATCTTATTGAGGAGTTTGTACCTCGATTGCCTCGCTCAGGAGGTGGCAGGCTATGCAAACATGTCAAGGGGTTTGTAACTTGATAACAACATTGGGAGGGTTTGTACTCCATCAACCACGTTGGGGGGCTTGTACCTCATCAATCACATGAAGGGGTTTGTACCTCATTAGCCTCTCCAAGGAGGTCGTAGGCCTTGGATTTGAGATAAAGTGGTCTCTCCTTACACATGTATTTTGTTCACCCTCTGCATTATATTCATATAAGCATGGGTTACTTTAATATCATTCATACATGCCATACTGCTATATGCTTATTCATTACCTATATTATGCATTTTGATTATGGTACTTATCACTTGTTGCATTGCATCCTACATACTTAGTACATTCAAATGTACTAACACATATTCTATGCCTACATGATGTCACCATGTAGGAACCGGAGCCCTGCGTGAGTACCTCCCCCGACGTGACTAGTACAATTTCACTCAAGCTTGTTGGTGAGTCCTCCATTCCATGGATGTTGCTTATGATATCATGCTATGTTATTAAACTACCTTTCTTTTATGTAAATTTTGACTATGAGGGTAAGCCCAATTGCTTGTCTTAGCCCCCGCTTTTATCTATATAGTAGAGGTGTTGTTGGACATATCATGTGTAATGTTATAAGATTTGACTCTCTCTTGGCTTTTGTTGTTATGATATGAATGTTGTACTTTAGCCCCATTTACCCTACTTCTACTCTTTGTTGCTAATTTGTTTCTTCTGCTACCAATGATATGTAATGATGTGCTAAGAGGCTTACTTGGAGTCTCTTTGGTTTCCTCTTGTGCCATGTCACGTCTAGGCCCTTGGCTTGGGTCATGACATGGACAATGTGATATAAGCATCCCTAGGAAATCATTTTCATAGACTTTATATAAGAGACAAACTTATTGTTGAACATTGAATTTGTTCCCTCCCACTGTAAAATGGATTCTTTAGGGACTTAGAATTTTACCCTATGGATTCTACATTCGATAGAAGCATAAAATGCATAAAATCAATTTGTATGAAGAATTACATAAAAATCCGTTATGTCAAGCTCAAAACGTAACATGGATTGTCTCTATGCAAGACTAACACAAGAGAACTTTTGTAAACTTTCTTAGCCAAAACTAACCCACCAACTTGAGTATAGATCAAATAAGAATCTAACAAGACTTCGAAAGACACATAAAACATTATGGCAAGGTAAGGAGTGACAAGATACATATTTTCCCTAGGTTCAAGCAAAGCTTACACATCATGGTAAAAGATTCTTAACATACCAATAACAACATTGGGATACTCCTCAACCTCTTGCTTAGTGTGCAAAGCATAAAACTGTAGTCCACCTCTTTGAAATTGGGCACCTTTGTGCACTTGGACTATTTAAGATACTTGGCCTTGATGATTCCCTTCTCTACCTTTGTTAGCAATGGTAGTGTACTCAGAAGTCTTGTTCCCCATTATACCACAACCAAACCAAGCACTCGATACTCTCAAACACTTACCTCCATGATTCTTTCCACACTTTGGACATATGGGAAGAGAAGAACTATGCTTATCATTATCAATATGTCTTAGCTATAGGCACCATATCCCTATCAAGCCTTCGTGGAGCACCCTTAGATGACCCTTGGCCTTCTTGGAGACGGCCAGTACCAGACCTAGCATGTGAAATCAACTATCAAAATGAGCCTTTTGTGACTCCCTCATCCTCATGTTTTTTCACTCTCTACTTGTTTATCATAAATCATAAGCAAAGAAATGTCCATCACTTTGATATGAATTGTAGCCTTATATTCCATCTTCACTAAATCTGAAGCTTCCAAAATAAACTTGTTCATTCTGTCTTATGAGTCAGCCACCTAAGTAGAAGCATACTTAGACAACTTTATGAACTTAAGGGCATACTCACGTGTACTCTCAGAATCACGCTTTAAATTTATGAACTCTATCACTTTAGCATATTAGTTCAAGTGGGAAGAAATGATCAGGAAACACAGCTCAAGGACCTCCTAACACATAGAACCCCCTTCATCATTCCTCTGGGACTTTCATTGTGTGAACTAAACTTGAGCAACCCCCTTAAGTAGGTAAGTAACTAGCCACGGGGAAGATGAGGATAATCATGAGGAGCTCCACTTCCTACATGGTGAAATCATTTAGGCATAGAGTATGTGTTAGTACATTTGAATATACTAAGTATGTAAGATCCAATGCAACAAGAGGTAGGAAATATAGGCAAAATACAATATCATAAGCAATGGATAGCATAATAACAATATGACATGTATGATTGATGCTTGAATTAAAACATGCTTATATAAAAAATATTACATATGTAAGAAGAGACTAACATTACGATGGCTTATCACACCCTACCATCCATAGTGATTATATCAACCCCCCAATTAGTTGATGGTCGTCTCACCCTACCATCTATGGTGATTGAGTTAATAAACCCTCAATTGGTTGATGGTTGTCTCACGCCTACCATCCATGGCGATTGAGGCATCACCTCCTAAACTAGGCAAGGCCAACTTACAATATTGTAGGTACTTTTCATGGAAAAAACTCATATAAACATTCCATTCGTCATCATTAAGTCATTAAAGTCATTGGTCATACAATAGATAATCAAATAGCTTAAGAATCTATCATTTTATCAAACATTTGGTGGGGTTGTAATACTAGCATAAAACCATTCAATTGAAGAGTGAAATCATTCTAGAAAACTTGAAGTAAATCAATCCACCAATACTTGCTAATACTCTCATACATTGTACATAATAGCCCTTCATTAAATCTCAAGATATATCATAGATTCATAACTCAAAACATGCTTAAATAATCATACTTTGATGTAACCCCAACTTAGTTCATAGTAAAATTCATAATAAGTAAGACCTATAAGTAAATCAACTTTGAGACGTGAAATTTGTGTAAAAAGGAAACTTAGGTAGCATGGGCAAAAAGACCTAATGGTTGAAACCCACATACCTTAACTTTGGAGAATTCCTTGATGAGGATTGTGATGAGAACTTGAAGCTTAAGTGAATTCTTTAAGATCTGGAATGAGTTTTGGCACTTGAATTTTGAGTGAAATATTTGTCTAAGTATTTGATAGAGTATTAGGGAATGTCTTGTATGATATAAAGGTGAAATATGGCTAAGTATATCTGTTTTTACGCATGGGAAGGTTTAGGCCCAAGACCCAAAGGCCCTGGGCCGAACAACAAAAACTAGCCAAAAATAACACTACTCTGCATTGGGACGTGGATAGCTCTCGGGAAATTGCATTTTGGAAATTTCAAAATTTTTATATGGTCACTGTACAATCGAGGTTATACCTATTCCCCATTGACTTTTTCTCCCTGATCAAGAATATAAAGTCAAATTTTCAATGTCAGGCACAAATTTTAAGATATATGGAAATTGAGATTATAGGCATTTCTGAGGCACATTTTTGGCACTTTTTAGGGTCATTTCAATATCTTCCCCTTGGGAACATTCATATCCAAATGTCAAAGAAATGTATATAAGAGAAATAAGCAACATAAATTAACCCCATACAAGAATACAAGAATGCACTTAAACTTTGATGTGCTATCAAAATACAACATATTTGATGCCCAAAATAAGGAATTTTGTGATTTCTTAATGTGACTTTTATGGTCTTTATGTGTTTTTGTGTTGTTCTTACAAAATATTAGTTTGGCATAATTTTGAAGAAAAAATGCAGATTTTGCTGAAGGATAGGACATACGAGCACACCTACGAGTCGTAGCCCAAGCTACAAGTCGTAGAGTATGTCATAGCAAGAAACAAAGACCAAAATGAAGAAATCTAGTAAGTGGAGGTCATCGCTATGAGGCCATCCTATGAGTTGTAAGTCTCACTACGACACCTATATGTGGACTTTTAGTAGGAGTCAGAGAGCCAAAATATTGGACCAAAAACTAAAGGTCAAGATAAAGAGAGGAACATATGAGTCATAGCTCAAGCAATGACTCGTAAGTATGGGTCGTACCAGTTTAGTCCAAGATGCCCAGAACCTAATACGAGACCCCGACTATGAATCATAGGTCATCCTATGAGTCGTACCTACGAGACTTATCAACTGTCAGCTATCTTTTATGGGTAAATTCTAGGGTTATTTTATAAATACTATATCTAGTTTAAGTTAGGGTTTTAGAAATGAGATTCAAACTAGAGGAGATTTTATCATCTTTGAATATACTATAGGAGTTTGTATCATCTTTGAATATTCTCTCAAGAGTACTCTGAGGCTTTTAGCTTAGATTATCTTTTTCTAGTGGAAAACCCATTTTTGGGGATTGTAAACCTTGTTTTGTTCTCATTGTCAATATATCATGCTTTTGGTTTGCTACTTGTGGTGTCTTCGATCTTCATTGCCTTAGGTAAAATTCTCAATCATGTCATTTATTTGCATTTTTGTTGATTTTTCCTTAGGCATGAGTAGCTAAGCACCCACAACTTAGAGTTGTGGGAACCATGGGTAGATCGCTTAAGATGACCTAGGTTTATTGCATTTCTATGATTGGGTTTTTTCATGTATTGTCCATTTCCCTTCATTATGATTATTTTTTTGGTGGTGGCTAACACCAAACCCTACCTACTATCACAAGCTAACAAAGGTTGTGACGAATAGGAAAAGGGAAGTAGATGATAGGATTCGATCGTTGTCTTCTTATATAATCAATGAAACCTTACCAAGGGGTGGTTGGTTAGGACAATTAGTATTGGTTAGTTGGCACACCATGGTTTCTGACCAAGGGCCATGATGAAATTCGACCTTCACCTTCATAAGAGGGCTAGAAGAACCTAAGTTACCATACTGCATATGACTCTTCAATTGTAGTTATGTTACTTAGGGTATAATTGAGTTAACGAACTATGGGAACACAATTCCCAAGTTGTCCCTAAAATTGAGTTTTTTCCTACGTAGTAGTATAATCATAATTTTACTTTTGTTTCTGAATTACAAAGAAAACCATATTTAGAGATTTAAGTTATTGATACTTAAAATGATTAGTGGTAAAATCTTGTAGTCAAGCCCCGTATTACCTGTGGATTCAACCCTAACCTTCAGTTAGGTTATTTGTTGATAACGATCACTTTCTTATTGGAGAATGGACATCATCAAAAATTATGGCGCCATTGCCGAGGAATACGGCTAGGTTTTGACTTGAATTCACTATTTGTTAGTTCTAATGTTGATTTCTAAAATCTCTTATATTTTACTTTTGTTTTTGTTTTTATTGTTTGATTTTATTTGCAAGGTGTAATAGGTTGTATGCCCAACACAAGTAGCCAAGGCAATCCCTTAGCTCCACCCAATTTGGAGATCCATCGACTATCAAGATGAATGGATCAAGTGACTGAGGATATCGATGTTGAGGAGGATATGAATACGAATGAGGATATAGGAAGCGAGGAGAATCCACAACCTTGGGGTAATAGGCCACAACTTAGGGACTTCAATGAAAATGCTTATGGATAGAATCAATATCAATTGAACCCTATGGCTATGGATGTTATCGGTTCCATAATATTGCCTCCTTTACCGGTAGATACTAAGTTCACTGTATCGAGTGGATTGGCCCAAATGCTCAAAATTGTGGACTATTCATAGCGCTACCTTCGGAGGATCCCTATCATCATCTCCAAAATATGGTGTTTGTTTGCAAGAGTGTCATGGGAACACAAAAGCTTTCTCTTGATGCTATTGATTTAAGAGTGTTTCCACTATCATTGACTAGCAATGCAGCTATATGGTTGTCCGATCTTCCACCTGGTAGTATAACAATTTGGGCTGATCTTCAAAGAGTATTCCTTGAAAGATAATTTGCAAGATCTAAGAATTTGAAGCTCAAGGACCAAATAAACAACTTTGAGCAATGGTTGGGTGACTCTATTAGCAAAACATGGGAGAGGTTTACCAAATGCTTGAGAATAATCCTTGATCACAAGATTATTATTGATGCCTTCATTGAGATTTTCTATTGGGTGCTTGATGAGAACAGTAAAGCTTGTGCTGACACAATCATGGGAGGCATGTTCCTAGACAACCTTTTGTATTGATAGATGCAAGGATGAAGCACATTGTCAAAATAAATAGACCATGGGGTCAACATGAGCAAGGTCCAATGAAACCTTGTTGCGTGGTTAAGTCCAACAATGACCAAGCATAGGTAAACGAAGACATCGTGGAATAACTTGCTCAACTTTGAACAAGCATGGACTTGTTTTCAAAGCAAAACCAAGCAAGTGTGAAGGCAGCCATCTACCAACCTCCGAAGGCACCCCTTTATGATGATCCATTCTTTGATGAAGATGCATGTTTTGTAAGAAACCAAGCAGGGGGCTTCCAGAATAACCCCAAAGGGTCCAATTCAGACTATTGGAGGAAAGGTTCAGGGAATCATGGTCGGAACTTCAATCGTGATAAGGTGTATAAAGATAACTGGGGAAGATACTATGAAAGAAAGAGAGTTCCAGATAGCATATGGGGAAGAAGAGAGGGCTACAAAAGTAATCCTTATGTTCCACCTCACAATCATGACACTGGGTCAAGTAACTCTAGTATTGAAGAGATTTTCAATAAGTTGTTGAAGAGAGCCAACCACTAAGATGAGACGTTAAAGGGAATGAAAGCAAATATTTCAATTATAAACCAAAAGATAGAGTCTCAATCGATGGAAATTAAGAAACTTGAACAACAATTTGGGCAAGTGTCTTCACAATGAACCATTGCTAAAAGGATACCCTACCAAGCAATATGGTTCAAAACCCAAAGAATGAAGGGCATTGCATGGCAGTCATGACTCAGAGTGGCAAAAGTGCCATAGAACCCCCTAAACCAGTATTTATGAATGGAAGAAACAAGAAGAGAGTAGAGGAGAATAAAGAAGCACATGACACGAAAGAGAAACCAAAGAAATACAAAACCTTTGCAAGGCCCCACCACCTTTTCCCCAAAGGCTTGGAAAGAAAAAAGAGGAAGGTAAGTTTGAACAATTCTTGGCAGTGCTTAAAAAAATTATCAGTGGACCTCCCTTTAGTTGAGGACCTTGAGAGGATGCCGAGGTATTCTAAATGTATTAAAGATTTGATAAAGAAGAAGCTAGGAGTTAGCCAAGACCTTTCCTAACATTTTCAACATTGTTGTACCATCACCAAAAAACTTTATGCAAAAGCATGAAGATCTAGGTACATTCATTATACCATGCACAGTTGGGGAACTCACATTTGCTAGAACACTATGTGATTTGAGAGCTAGCATTAACTTAATGCCTCTTGTCATATTCAGAAAGCTTAGTTAAGGTAGCCTTGTCCCTATAAAGATGAGGTTGCTGAGGGCAGATAGAATTGTCAAGAAGCAGGTGGGAATACTCTAATATGTGTTGATCAAGGTAGATAAATTTATATTCCCTACAGATTTTGTTATACTTGACTGTGATGTTGATTTTCTAGTTTCTATCAACCTGGGAAGATCTTTGTTAGCGACAAGTTGAGCATTGGTTGATATAGAAAAAGAGTCTGCTTACTTTCAAGTTTGGTGAGGAAGCAATTGTGTTTCAAGTGGGCCAACAAGATAGGAAGTGTTGTGAGTTTTGGGTCATCTCAATGATTTAAATGAGTAAAGATGATGAAGTAGAGATCCCGGTTGAATTGAGGATAGGAGTTGAACCTTTGGCAGCTGTGTTGATGAATTTTGATGGTAAGAGTATTCCTAGTTATAAGGAAATAGTGATTAATCTCGAGGTGTTATTTGGGTCGAGACGATAGGCTAAGTTGGAGTTGGATTTGACCAATAGGGAAATCCCACCCACTAAGCCATGTATAAAAGTCCCACCTTAGCTAGAGTTTAAGGCATTACCATCACATCTAAAATATGTATACTTGGGAGAAAATAATACATTATGTGTCATAATTACAGCTAATTTGAGCGAAGCATAGGCAGAGGCTGTTGCTTTAGTTGTCAAATGATTTGAAAAGGCAATTGGATAGACAATTGCAGATACCACTGACATACCTCCTGAGTTGTGTACACACAAGATTCAACTCATCAAATATTACAAACCAAGTGTTGAAAATAAGAGGCGGTTAAATCCCCTAATGCAAGAAGTAGTTTGGAAAAAGATCATTAAGTTGTCAGATGCAGGAGTCATTTACCCTAGCGTCGATAGTGAATGGGTGAACCCCATGCAATGTGTCCCTAAAAAAGATATTATCACTATGGTGCCTAATGAAAAGAATGAGTTAATTCCCATGTGACCAATTACTAGATGGAGAGTGTGCATGGACTACCGAAAGTTGAATGCTTCCACGGAGAAAGGTCATTTTCCCATGCTATGCATAGATCAAATGCTGGTGAGACTTGCAAAGAAGGGTTGGTATTATTTCATTGATGGTTATTACGATTATAATCAAATTATCATTGCACTTGAAGAACAAGAGAAAATAATTTTTACATGCCTGTATGGCATCTTTGCATTTATGAGAATACCATTTGGGTTATGTAACGCTCCAGCAACATTTCATAGAGGCATGATGTCAATTTTCTCGGATATGGTGGAAAGCACTATTGAAGTGTTAATGGATGATTTTAGTGTGGTTAGTCAATCTTTTGAAGAATGCCTATTGCATTTGAGTGAAGTATTAGAAAGGAGTGTTAAGAGTCAGCTAGTGTTAAATTGGCAGAAATGTCTCTTTATGGTCAAATAACGCATCGTACTTGGTCATATAATTTCAAGCAAGGGAATTGAAGAGGACAAAGCACAAATCAAGGTTATAGAGAAATTGCCACCGCCAATTTCACTGAAAGGTATTAGGAGCTTTTCTAGGCCATGCCAGATTCTACTGACGCTTCATAAAAGATTTTTCCAAGATCTCACATCCCTTATGTAAGTTGTTGGAGAAAGACGCGAGGTTTGTGTTTGATGATGCTTGCATGTATACTTTCGAAGAATTTAAAAGAACATTGACTACAGCACCCGTTATCATGGCATCAGACTAGTCACAACCATTCTAACTAATGTGTGATGCAAGTGGGGTTACCGTTGGTGTGGTGTTTGGGAATGAAAGGAGAGAATTCTACATCTGATCTTTTATGCCAAAAAAACACTAATTGTAGCCCAAGAAAACTATACAGAGACTGAGAATTGCTTGCTTTAGTGTTTGCCTTTGAAAAATCCTGGTCATACTTGTTGGGGTTAAGGTGATTGTACACACAGACCATGTGGCGATCAAATATCTGATGGCCGAAAAGGATGAAAAATTAAAGACTAATAGATGGGTTCTTCTTTTAGAAGAGTTTAACTTTGATGTGATTGATAAAAAAGGGTCAGAAAATCTAGCAGCTGATCATCTCTCTAGGTTGAAAGATGAATGTATGGTAAAGTTTGATGATGGTCTTTATATAAATGACTCATTCCCTGATGAAAGAGTTTTGGCGGCCTCACACGATCTTATACCTTGATTTGCAGACTATGCTAATTACTTAGTGAGTGATATATTATCTCCTAAGTTAAATACCCATCAATGTTGCAAGTTTATGCATGACATAAAGAAGTTCTTTTGGGATGATTAATATTTATTTTGCATTTGCATGGATGGTATCATCTATCGATATGTTCCCGAAGTGGAAATGATGAGCATACTTGAAGCATGTCACACTTCATTGGTGGGTGGCCATCACTGTGGAGCTTGAATGACTTACAAAGTGTTGTAGTGTGGTACTAGTGGACATCTATACGTCAAGATGCCCATGATTATGTAAAGTCTTGTGATAGATGCCAAAGGAAGGCCAGAGTTTCACGAAGGAATGAACTTTCTCTAAATCCTATTTTGGTCATAGAACTATTCAATATTTGGGGAATTGATTTTATGGGACCCTTTGTTAGCTCTCATGATAACAAGTACATTCTAGTTGTAGTGGACTAGGTGTCTAAGTGGGTGGAGTCCATAGCTCTACCGAATAATGAGGGTAAGAGTTTTATCGAGTTCCTTCA
Organism: Solanum sejunctum; assembly: GCA_025642045.1. Lineage (NCBI taxonomy): Eukaryota > Viridiplantae > Streptophyta > Magnoliopsida > Solanales > Solanaceae > Solanum > Solanum sejunctum. The sequence goes on from JAOTQJ010000091.1 coordinate 17,490,628, forward strand.
AAGAAGCATTTTTTCTAGGTTCGATATACCTCGGGTAATTATCCGTGATGAAGGTTCTCATTTTTTGCATCTATCTATTCAAAGCTCTCCTTGAAAGATATGGTGTTAAGCACCATATGGAGACCCTTTATCATCCCTAAACTAATTGGCAAGTGAGAGTATCAAATAGGGAAATAAAGCAAATATTATCTAAAATAGTTAATGTAAATCACACTGATTGGTCAATGAAGTTTGATGATGCTTTATGGGCCTACTGGACTGCCTTCAAAACTCCCATCATAATGTATCCATATCAACTGGTGTTTGGGAAGGCCTGCCACTTGCCGATTAAACTTTAGCATGAGAAATTGTGGGCATTAAACAAGCCAAATCTATATTGGCATGAAGATGCAACTTCTAGGTTGATGCAAGTTAATGAGCTTGATTGATTCAGACTGTAAGCCTATGAGAGCTCTGCCTTATACAAGAAACAAATGAAAGTTCAGCATGATCGCAGAATTGAAGAACTCCAATTTTCTCGTGGAGACATGGTATTGCTTTACAACTCCAGGTTGAGGCGGTTTCCTGGAAAACTCAAATCTAAGTGGATGGGGCCTTTCAAAATCATGCGCATTTTTAGTCATGGAGCTATTGAGTTAGAAAGCAGGGATGGCAAAAATTTCAAAGTGAATGGTCAGAGGGTCGAATGACCTTAGGCCTTTGTTCTTTGAGTGAAACCACTTTTAGCCTAAATGACCTACCAAATGAGTGAGTGAATAACTTGTTCCAAACTTTTGAGTTTCTCATGTACTCATTGTTTCTTGAACTTTGCTAACTTAACCTTTATTGACGAAATACCTTGATATTGGCTTGGTCTATCCTTGAACACGTGAACCTTGATTGAGGCCAAAGGCCACAGTTGAGGGTGGTTGCAGTTAGTAGCCCTGGTTTGAGGCATAGATATTGTGTACTTTACCTGAGGCTAAAAGCCTAAGTTGAGGGTGACTTTTATTGTGATAAAGTAATAATAATAAGGTGGTTAGTTGGGAAATCAAGAAAGAAATAAAAAAGCATGAACCGAGTGAAGAAAAAGAAAAAAAGTGCCTTTAATTGAGAAAAAGTAGCAAGAATTGAGTTCAAAAATAAGGCACAACTGAAAATAGAAAGAAAGCACTCGAGAAAAGTTCAAAATAGGAGAATAAGGGTGGATTCATTGAATAAGGTTGGATTATGAAAGCAAAAGTGTTGGTAAACATGGTTCAAGGATAGCTTTTATTCACCACTTGCCTAAAATATTATACCAAAGCCCCCTGAGCCTATGTTACAAGCCAGTAAGTCCTTAATTGATCCAAATCAACTTTGTCAGCAAACCGAAAGATGAGTATAAGGGCAAGCCTATGGTGTTAGTCATTATGCATGAATTTCAATTGTGAGAGTGAGAATGCTTCATCGATCCCTAAATTCTAAATACTTTTGAGTGAGTATGAGGGACTTCTTTCCAATGAGGGCATTTGTACTACTTGAGTAGCACATCACTATACCATCAATTGCAGACGGTTGATGCTTCTTAGCTTGTCATAGTTTTATTATTAGGTATCTCATTATGTTCTTGTTCTACTTAACAATATTGCAATCCTATTTTGAAAGTGGCAGTTGGGTACCTAAATCAAATGAGTTGTAATATATGCCACTAGTATAACTGCTATGTATTTCTCTTTGTCTATGTAGATTAAGTCATCGCTTAAGGACAAGCAATAATTCTAAGTTAAGGGTGTTGATGTGCTGTCAAAATGCAGCACATTTGATGCCTAAAACAAGGGATTTTGTGAGTTTTTAATGTGATTTTTTATGGTTTTTATGTGTTTTTGTGTTGTTCTTGCAGAAAAGATAGGTTGGCATGATTTTGAAGAAAAAGTGGAGATTTTTCTGAAGCATAGGACATAGAAGCACACCTATGAGTCATAACCCAAGCTATGAGTCATAGAGTGTGTCGTAGAAAGAAATAGTGACCAAAATTAAGAAACCTGCTAAGTGGAGGTCATCCCTACGAGGCCATCCTATGAGTCGTAAGTCTCACTAAGACTCATATAGGTGGACTCGTAGTAGGAATCAGAGAGCCAAAATATTGGTCCAAAAACTGAAGGCCAAGACTACAAGAGAAACATATGAGTCATAGCTCAAGTAATGACCCCTATCTATGGGTCATAGCAGTTTAGTCCAAGATACCAAGAACCTGATACGAGGCCCCGACTACGACTCGTAGGTCATCCTACGAGTAGTACCTACGAGACTTATCAGCTGCCAACTATCTTTTCTATGTAAATTCTAGGGTTATTTTGTAAATACTATATATAGTTTAAGTTAGGGTTTTAGAGAAGAGATTCGAACCAGAGGAGCTTTTATCATCTTTTAATATTCTCTCAAGAGTAGTTTGAGTTTTTTAGCTTAGATTATCTTTTTCTGGTGGAAAAGCCCAATTTTGGGACTGTAAACCTTGCTTTGTTCTCATTGTCAATCTATTAAGCTTTTGGTTTGCTCTTGTGGTGTCTTCAATCTTCATTGCCTTAGTAAAATTCACAATCATGTAATTCATTTTGCAGTTTTGTTGATGTTGCCTTAGCCATGTGTAGCTAAGCACCCACGACTAGGGGTTTGTGCGAACCATGGGTAGTTGACTTGAGATGACCTAGGTTTATTGCATTTATATAATTGGGTTTTTTTCTGTATTATCTATTTCCCTTCCACATGATTATTTTTTGGTGGTGGCCAACATCAAACTTTGCCTACGATCACGAGCTCGACCAAGGTAGTGACGAATAGAAAAAGGGAAGTAGACAACAGGATTCGATCAATATCTTCTCGTCTAATAAACCAAACCTAACCAAAGGGAGGTTGACTGGGACATTTGGTAATAATTAGTTGGCATGTCATCATTACCGACCAAGCGCCATGGTAAAATTCGACCTTCACCTTTACAAGAGGGCTGGAAGAACCTAAGTTACTATCTTGCATGCGACTCTTCAATTGTAGTTATGTCACCTAGGGTAATTAAGTCAATGAACTATGGGGAACATAATTCCCAAGTTATCCCTAAAAATTGAGTGTTTTCCCATGTAGTAGTATAGTCGTAATTTTACTTTCATTTTTGAATTACAAACACCCCCTTGCCATGTAGAGATTTTAGTTGTTGATGTTTGAAATGATAAGTGGTGAAATCTTATAGTGAATCCCCGTATTCCCTGGGGATTAGACCCTAACCTTCGGTTAGGTTAATTGCTGTCAGTGATCACTTTCTTATTGGAGCGTGAACATCATCATACATCATTTCAAAATAGGTGTCAAAATTTCCATGAACTTGTTAACATAAACATGAATGCTTGTGAATGACATAGGGGTTAAAACATAAGACATGAAATCACATAGAGGACTTAGAATTAGTACTTTAGCCTTGAGTAGAATAGAAGAGATAGGTATACTGCTTTTGCATGTCCGCCTTGACTTCCCATGTGACACTTTCAACTTGTTTGTTTCTTCATACAACCTTGATGGAAGCAACATCCTTCTTCCTTAACATCTTCACTTGTCTATCTAGTATCTCTACTAGAACCTCTTCATAAGTCAAGTGGTCTTCACCAACACCCACAAGAACAAAAGGTACAATGGCACTTAGGCTACCCAAGCACATCCTAAGCATAGACATATGAAAGACTAGATGAACCAAGTCCATTTCACTAGGCAACTCCAACTCGTAGACTACCTTGCCAATCACCCTCAACAGCCTATAAGGACCAATAGATCTAGGACTCAATTTACCCTTCTTATTGAAACAAACCATAGCTTTCATGGGTGAAACCTTCAAATAGACCTAATCACCAACCTTAAATTCAAGCTCCCTCCTCCTCACATCAGCATAGAACTTTTGACTACTCTGGACTGTTTTTAATCTTTCCCTAATCAACCTTACCTTCTCCATAGCCTCCTTAACAAGATCCGTACCCAACAAATCCATTTCCCCTACCTCAAACCATCCAACTGGGGACCTACATTATCTATCATAGACAGCCTAAAAAAGAGCTATACCAATGCTAGAATGATAGATATCATTGTAAGAAAACTCAATTAATGGAAGATGATCATCCCAACTACCCTTAAACTCCAATACACATGCTCTAAGCATATCTTCAAGAGTTTGGATAGTTTTTTTGGCTTGGCCATTCGTTTAAGGGTGAAAGGTCGTACTAAGCTTTACTTTGGTACCAAGACCACTTTTGTAGGACCTCCAAAAGTATGGAGTGAATTGAATACCACGATCTAATATGATAGACAAAGGCACCCCCAAGCAATCAAATCAATTCATGAATGTACAACTAAGCATAATCTTGGGCACCATAAGTAGTTTTAACCGATAGGAAATGAGCTGACTTTGTCATTTAATCAACCACAACCCAAATACACTCAAACCCCATTCTAGTCTTAGGCAAACCAACTATAAAATCCATATGAATTTCCTCCCACTTCCAAGTAGGAATCTCTATATCTTTGGTTAAGCTACCCGACCTTTAATGCTTGGCTTTGACTTGTTGGCAACTATGACAACTGAATACTAATTTTGCAATATCTTTCTTCATACCAACACACCAAAACACTTCCCTCAAATCTCTATACATTTTTGTAGAAACGGGATAAATAGAATAGGGTGAATAGAATAGTGAGAATTATGAGCCTTATCACGAATCCTCTTTCTCAAGACCTCCATACAAGGCACACATAAACTGCCTTGGTAACTAAGGGAACCATCTCCCCCTTGGGAGAAAACCTCCACCTTGCACTCTCTTACCAAGGCCTTCAATTCTAACAAGGAGGGATCAAGATCTTGCTTTGCTTTTACTGCATCAACCAAGGAAAATTTTGAACCATCAATAACCATAATACCACTTTTATCTACCTCTTCCAACCTATCTACCAATCTAGCCAACTGATGAACCTTACTAGCCACCTCTATGCCTCCACCATCAGCATGAGCTAGGCTACCTATAACCACCCTACTCGAAGCATCGACCACAATATTAGCCTTACCAGGATGATTATGCACACTCATATCACTAATCCTTAAGGAGTTTTAACAACTTTCATTGTCTCAAGTTGAGATCTTTTGAGTGAACACATATTGGAGACTCTTATGATCAATAAACATATCAACATGCACCTCATACAAATAATGGCGCCAAATTTTCAAAGCAAATACCACAGCAGCCAATTCAAGATCATGAGTAGGATAATTCATTTCATGCACCTTGAGTTCTCAAGAAGCATAGGCTGTGACCTTACCATTTTGCATAAAAACACAACCTAAACCAGTCGGGGAGGCATCACAATACACAACAAGCCCTTCTAACCCTTTTGGACAAGTTATCTTTCAAGGTTTGAAAACTCTTTTCACACTCATTGGTCCACACAAATGTAGTCTTAATTTGGGTCAACTTAGTCTTAGGAGAAGCAATAGAAGAGAAATAGTTCACAAATCTCTGGTAGCAACCCGCTAAGCCCAAGAAGTTTCTAATGTAAGTTGGAGTCAATGGCCTAGGACAATTTCTAATCACTTCCATCTTTTTAAGATCCACCTTAATATCATCCTTCGACATTACATGACCTAGAAAAGTAACCTCTCTCAACAAAAATTTACACTTCTCACACTTAGCATACAACTTCTCTTCCCTCAATTTTTGTAACACTACCTCCAAATAACTCACATGCTCCTCCTCACTATGAGAGTAGATAAAGAAATTATCAATGAAAACCACAACAAACAAATCAAGGTAGGGTTTGAAGACCCTATTCATAAGATCCATGAAGATAGTCGGTGCATTGGTCAACCGAAAAGACAAAACAACAAATTTATATTGCCTATACCTATTCCGGAAGTCCGTCTTGGGAATGTCACACTCCCTCACCTTCACATGATGATTCTCAGACCGGTGATTAATCTTAGATAAGTGACTAGCCCCTTGAAGTTTGTCAAATAAATCATCAATCCTTGGTAAAGTATACTTATTCTTGATGGTGAATCTATTAAGTTGTCGATAGTCAATACATATTCTAACAAAATCATCCTTCTTCTTCACAAACCACACTAGTGCACTCTAATGTGATTGTCTAGACTTAATGAAACCCTTCCCCTACAAGTCCTTTAATCGCTCTTTCAACAACTTTAACTCCACCGAGGACATATAGTAAGGAGAAATAGAAATAGGTTGAGTATTTGGAAGGAGGTCTATACCAAAATCTATTTCCCTTTTCACAGGAACACCGGGAAGGACACTATGGAAGACATCTAGGAACGCATTAACCACCGGAACCGACTCTATGGGAAGGACTTTAGACTCCACATCCCTAACCCTCAAAAGATGATAGAGACACCCCTTAGATATCAACTTTTGGCCTTTAATGCAAGAGATAAACCTACCCTAGACCACCACATCATGACTTTCCCACTCAAGGATGGGTTCATTTGAGATTCAGAATTTAACCAGACGGTTTATACAATCAATAGAGGCATATTATACATGCGACCAATCCATCCCAAGAATGATATCAGAATCTACCATATCTAACTCAACAAGATCACAAGGCAAAATTTTATGCAAAATACAAATAAAACAATTTCTATAGACCTTTTTAGCAACAATAGATGCACCAAAAGTAGTAGATACCTTATAAGGCTCACACATCAATTCGGACTCAACATAAAATTGTTTGGCAACAAAAAAGTAACAAAAGAAAGAGTGGCACCTGATTCTATCAAATACATACACATCAAAATCAAAGACTTTTAACATACTGGTGACGATATTAGGAACCTTATCAACTCCTTGTCTCCCTTGGACTGCATAGAACTAATTGTACTTTGGCGCACCACCTTATTAACCTCCTCTCCCCAAAGGAACTGTATTAGCACCCTGGCCTTATGGACAAACATCTTTTCATTGTTGTTTTAATTCCGAGGACAATCAACCTTCTTGTGAGCCACTTCTCCACAACTATAGCAAGCATTACTGTCCCTCAAACATGGGTCATCATAGGTCTAGGCACACACCATCATCCTCCTTGGGGCTTTGGGTAATCATTAGCAAATCTTCTACTGGGACCTTGAGAATACCCTTGGCCTTGGTGAAATCGGCAACCTCTGGGAGTTTGGAACTCAACATAAAAATGGGCCCTCTTGGCCTCACCACTACTCCTTTTCCTCAATTTTTCCCCTCCATTTGTTATACAAATGTCATTAAATCCATGTCATTTATCATCATAGCAGAGCAAGACTTCTCATTTACCAAATTGGGAACACCCATTACAAACTTATTTATCCTACACCAAGGGTCGACAACCAAGTGTGGAGCATATACAGACAGTTGGTTGAACTTAAGGGCATACTCTCTCACACTCACAGATCCTTTCTTAAAATACATGAACTCTATCATTTTTGCCTCTCTAAGCTTAAGAGGGAAGAACCAATTGAGGAAAGCTACCTTAAACTCCTCTTAAAGTATCACAATGTTGTTCTCCTCCTTCCATTGAGTATACCATATTTGGGCCACACCCTTGAGTTTGTAAGCCGCCAACTCCGCCTTCTCTTCCAATCTAACACCCATGATAGCCAACACCTTGTACACCTAGTTAACAAATTCTTGAGGATCCTCATCCATTTTAGACCCATTGAACTCCTATAGGTTCATCCTAATAAAGTCCTTCACCCAACATGCCAGAGTAGGTGCATGAGGAGCTTGGGCACCTTGGTTGACTTGGTTAGTCATGGCTTGATCTAGAAAAGTGAGAGCATCCCAAAGCTCTCCATATGCAGGTTGTTCTTCGGGAGTGTACGATATTCTTCCTCTTGTGTTAGGCATGATATAAAAATAGCAAAGAACATTAGTTAGAGGGGAAACCCTGTGTAACTTTTATAGCACGATATAGATCATGAAGAAGGGAAATATTTTCTAAAACATCTCATGGCCTCTTACTCATTGTTGTGGTGCACAACACAACCATGAATAGGACTCTAATCAAGGTGGTGTGTTGTATGCCAGGGACCATTAACAACCTGGTGCTCTGATACCATGTTTGTCACGACCCAAGACTAGGACTTAGATGTGACACAGCGAATGGGGAAACCAAAGGGACTCAAACAAGCCTCTTAGCATATCATTACACATCCTTGATCGAGGAAGCAATTATATAACAACAATAGATCAAAAAATGGAAATGTGGGACTAAGGGACATAACATATCATAAGGTTCCAACGACATTTCTATACATAGATAGGAGCGGGGGCCAAGAAATCTCTTGGTTCACCCTCATAATCATAAGTTTTCAACATAAGAAGAGTCAATACATAGCATAAATCAAGAGAAGTATGTCCTCAGTGTTTGAGGACTCACCAAGTTACTTTGAGAAGATAGTACTAGCCACGAGAAGGATATGGATGATCATGAGGAGCTCCGGTTACTACATGGTGATATTATACAGGCATAAAGTATGTATTAGTATGTTGAGTATAGCAAGTATATGGGATACAATGCAATAAGAGATAGACAATATAAGCAAAATGCAATATCATAAGCAATAGATAGCATCATAACAATATAACATGTATGAATGATAGTTGAAGTAAAACATGCTTATATAGAACATATTACATATGTAAGAAGAGACCAACATAATGATGAATCATCACACCCTACCATCCATGGTGATTGAGGTATCAACCCCTCAATTGGTTGATAGTTGTCTCACCCTACAATCCATGGTGATTGAGGTATCAACCCCTCAATTGGTTGATGGTTGTCTCACCCTACCATACATGGTGATTAAGGTAGTACCTCCTCAACTAGGCATGGTCAACTTACAATTATGTAAGTATTTTCATGAAAATAACTCATATAAACATTCCTTTCATCAACATAACATCATTCAAGTCATAAGTCATACCAATAGATCATCAAATAGCTCAAGAATCCAAAATCAGATATTTTATCAAACACTTGGTGGAGGTGTAATGCTAACATAAAACAATGCAATTCAAGAGTGAAATCATGCAAGAAAATTTGAATTAAATCAATCCACTAATACTTAGTAATACCCTCATGCACTATACATAAGAACCCTTCATCAAATCTCAATATAGATCATAGATTCATAGTTTAAAACATGCTGAAACAGTCACACTTTTATGATACCCTAACATAGTTCATAGTCAAATTCATAGTAAGTAAGATCTATAAGTAAATCAACTTACAAATGTGAAATTTGTCCAAAAAGAAAGCTTGGGCACCATGAGTGAAAGGACCCAATAGTTGAAACCCACATACCTTAACTTTAGAGATTTCCTTTATGAAGATTGAGATGAGAACTTAAAGATTAAGTGAATTCTTTAAGATTTGGAATGAGTTTTGACTCTTGAAGTTTTAGTGAAATATTTGTCTAAGTGTTTGAGAGAGTATAGGGGAATGTCTTGTATGATATGAAGGTGAAATATGGCTAAGTATAGGTGTTTTTATGTGTAGGAAGGATTAGGACCAAGACCCAAAGGCCATGGACCAAACAATAATATTTGGACAAAAATAACACTGGTCCACATCCTGCCTGTGTCGCGCCAGGGGCGCCGACTGCTCTGCGAGAATTGCATTTTCAGAATTTCAAATTTTAATATGGTTGATCAAAATCAAGGTTAGACCTATTTTGAACTCAATTTTTCCCCTGGTCAAGAATATGAAGTAAAATTTTTGATATTATGCATGGATTCTTAGATATATGAAAATTACAATTATGGGAATTTATTAGGCACATTTTTGGGAACTTTTTGGGGTCGTTTCACCGCACTGTTGACTGTGCGAGATCAATATAAATAATTCCAACGAGTTGGGTCTGTTTTGCTTACTAGAGGTGGACCATTACAAGTTTTTTCTTAGTTTTAAATTACGATCCAGGGGCTTTGGGGTCATAGCCCAATGCCTACTTATGCCTGAAAACACCTATACTTAGCAATTCTTTAACTCTATACCACTCAAGATCTTCTCAAAACCCTCTCTAAGACTTAACCAAATTTGTCATTCTAATTCAAGTGTCCCAAGGTTAATTTCGGATCTCAAGAACTACATTCAAGCTTCAAGTCTCCTTCAAGTCTACATCAAGAAAACCTAAGTTTGAGGTATGTGGGTTTCATCCATTGGGTCCTTTCACCCATTAAACCTAGTCTCTCTTTTTATGAAAACTGCATGTTTTCAAGTTGTATCTACTATGGATATCTTTTATTATAGATTTTGATTACAAATTATATTGGGATTGAATATGCATGTTTGTCTATTTCAAGCTTATACTATGAATTCGCTTTGTCTATTATGACTATGCATGTTTTGAACAATGAAACTATGATCTATTATTAGAGTTGATTATGGATTTTAAGGTATCTTACATAAGGGCTTTACTATATGTTGGTGGATTGACATACATTGACTTTTCACATATTATTTCACTCTTCAATTGCATGATTTTGAATTAGTATTACACACCCACCAAGTGTTTGATAAAATGTCTTGACAAGGATTCTCAAGTTATTGATGGTCTATTACATGGTTTATAAGTCAAGTGGCTTTATGATGATTAAGGGTTTGTATGTATGCATTGAATTCATGAAAAGTAACTATATTATTGCAGTTAACCACACCATGTTGGGGGTAACATACCTAATCACCTGGTTGAGGGGGTGATATGCCTCAACCACGTTATTTGGGTGGGGGAGGAGGGAAAGGTAATATGCCCATACTACCTTGTTGAGAGGTAGATATCTCGACCACCTAGTTGGGAGTTTGCATGCCTATAATACCATGTCAAAGGGTGGACACCTCAACCACCTTGTTTGGGGGTTACATGCCCATATGACCATTTTGATGGGTAGATACCTTGACTACCTTCTTGGGAGTGACATGCCCATACTACCTTGTAGAGGGGTAGATACCTTAACCACCTTCCCAGGAGGTGACATGCCTTAGATTCCAAGTAATTTTACTTGGTCTATGATTATGGTCTATTCCCACACCTGTAATCTATATTTGCAAGTTATATGATTTAAAAACATGTTTCACTTCAAGCATTGATCATACATGTCATATAGATAGTCTGCTTATCCATTGCTTATGATTATACATCTTGAATATGTTGGCTTATGTATTGTTGCATTGCATTCTACATACTTAGTACATTCAAATATACTAACACATACTGGATGCGTACATGATTTTACCGTGTAGGAATCAGAGCACCTCTCGATCATCATCCTTGTGGCTAGTTTTGGCATTTTGGAAGATAATATTTGGTTAGTCCTCAAGTCCAGGGACATTAACTATGTTGTGCTTACTATTAGATGAGTCCTTATGTTGAATACTTGATACTATGAGGGTGAGCCCAGAAAGTGCCTTGGCCCCCGCTCCAATCTATATTCGAGGTGTTGTTGGAACAATTGTTGCACTTATGCCATGAGGTTGATTCTTGAGTATTTTATGATTATCAAAGAATTCCCTGAGTCCCTTTTCCCTTATTGATATCTCTTGTTGTTATTATTTTGCTTCTGCGACTAAGTATGTGTGATTGATATGCTAAGAGGTTTGTTTAGGGTTCCTTTAGGTTCCCCATTTGCCATGTCACATCTAGACCCTACGCTTGGGTAGTGAAAAACTTGGTATCAAAATACTTGGTTGTTAATACTCATTGGAATCCAACACACTGCATCGATTAGAGTATTATTTATGGTTGTGAAGCACACCACAACTATGAACACGAGACTATGAAGCATTTTAGGAAATGTTTCACTTCCTAGTGGTCTATATTGTGCATTAGATGTCGGTGTAAGGATTTTCCCCCAAAGAATACTCTATGCTCTTCTATATCATGTTGATTCCAAGAGGGAGACTAAGGAAAGCTCATACACTCGAGAAGCAACTGGCTCCTCCGATTTCTCAAGGTGGAGGGGTGGCCTAACATGTGATTCGTGATTCTATTACAATGTTGGTTCATGATATAATGAACTAAATTCACTAAGGGGTCAAAGCCCTTCATGCTCTCACTTCCGCTTCTAGGGTAAGGGATTTCACTAGAATGGACCCACTAGAGTTTCATTAATCCAAGTCGAATGAGGTTCCCTAAGAGTTCATCGATAAGGTGTACAAAGTTCTAATTTTTTATTGAGCTTAATTCAAAGGAAAAAGTAGAATTCGCGGCCGACCAACTTAAAGGGGTGGATAAAATTTGGTTTACACAATGAAGGTTAGAGAGTTGAGATGATGATGATATTCTAGAGCTCAAAATCACATTCCTCAATTGATTCATTCCTATCGAGCTAAGGGAGGATAAATTGATGGAGTTTATGAACCTTAATCAAGGTTCCATGAGTGTAAGGGAGTACGCCCTCATGTTCAGCCAACTGTCCAAGTATGCTCTATAATTAGTTGTCGAACAAAGATTAAGGATGAACAAATTTATGTCGAGTATATCCAACTTTGTTAAGGAGGAGTGTCATACTTCCATGCTAACAGGTGATATGGATTTGTCCCATATCATGACATATACTGAACAACTAGAGGGGGAAAAGCTTAGAAAGAGGGGAAATGGTGAGTCCATGAGGGCTAGTTTTGAAGGTGGATTCCAAAATTCCAATGGTGGTGAATTTCCTCAAGGCCACATATTTCAAGGCCAAGGGTCTTCCAATGCTCCTAATAGAAGGTTTATTAATGACAACCCAAGGTGCCAAGGTGGTGATGGTATGGTGCCTAACCCTATGTGCCAAAGATGTGGTAGGAGCCATAATGGCCCATGTTTGAAGAACCCTAATGCTTGCTATGGTTGTGTAGAAGTAGGTCATAAGGTGATTGATTGTCCTCATGCTCACAACAAAGTTAGAGATGGTCATCCACAAGGTCAGGGTGCAAATATAGGTCAAAAGGAGAGAGGAGGCAGGGGTGCTCCAAGGCAAAAGAGATTCCATGATCTTCAAGGGAGACAAGGGGTAGATGGGGTGTCTGATATCATTACTAGTATGTTAAAGGTTTCTTCTTTTGATATGCTTTGTTAGACCCTGGTGCCACTCTTTCTTTTATTATTCCTTTTGATGCAAAAAATCTTCATGTTAGTCCAGAATTGTTATGTGATCCCTATGAAGTGCCAACCCCCGTCGGTGAATCTATTATTGCTAGAAGAGTCTATAGAAGTTGTCCCATGTTCATTTTGCATAAAATCTTGCCTTCTGATTTTAGTGAGTTGGATATTATGGATTTTGATGTCATTCTTGGGATGGATTGGTTGCATGCATATTATGTTTCTATTGATTGTAGAATCCGTAGTTAAATTCCAATTGCCTAATGAGCACATCCTTGAGTGGGAAAGTGGTGATGTGATGGTCAATGAAAGATTCATTTAAATCCCAAAACTTAATTTGTAAGGGTTATCTCTAGCAACTTGTAAGGGTTAGGGATGTTGAGTTCAAAGTCTTTCTAATAGAGTTGATTCTAGTGGTTAATGAGTTTCTTGATGTCTTATTCTAATGAGCTTCCTGATGTTCCTACCAAAAGGGAAATAGACTTTGGTATAGACCTCCTTCCCAATACTCAACCTATTGTTATTTCCCCTTACGGTATGGCCCTGGCTGAGTTGAAGGAGCACTTGAGGGATTTATTGGGAAAGGATTTTATAAGGACTAGCAAGTCACCTTGGGGTGCACCAATGTTGTTTATGAAGAAAAAAGATGGTTCTCTTAGAATGTGCATTGATTATTGACAACCTAATAGAGTCACCATAAAGAACAAGTGCCCTCTACCAAGGATTGATGACCTTTTTGATCAACTTCAAGGGGCTAGTCACTTTTCTAAGATTGATCTTCGGTCCAGGTATCAATAAGTGAAAGTGAGAGAGTGTGACATTCCCAAGATGGCTTGAGTTGATTAATGCAACGACTAAATTTGTGGACTTTATGAATAGGATCTTTAAACCCTACCCTAACTTGTTTGTAGTGGTTTTTATTGATGATATCTTGATTTATTCCCATAGTGAGGAGGAGTATATGAATCAGTTGAGGGTGGTATGCAGATCTTAAGGGAGGAAAGGTCATATGCTAAATATAAAAAATATGAGTTTTTTGTTGAAAGAGGTTGCTTTTCCAGGACATGTGGTATGGGTGATACCATCAAAATGGATCCTAAGAAGACGGAGGTGATTAGAAATTGACCCAGACCTTTGACTCCATCAGACATTAGAAGTTTCTTGGGTTTGTTGAGTTATTACCAGAAGTTTGTAAATGCTTTCTCTTCTATTACTTATCCTATGACTAAGTTGACAAAAAAAAAAGAGGCAAAATTCGTATGAACTAATGAATGTGAGAAGAGCTTTCAAACTTTGAGAGATAAGCTTGTCTCCGCTCCCATCTTATCCCTACCGAAAGGGTTTGTTGTATATTATAATGCCTCAAGAATTGTTTTGGGGTGTATTTTGATGCAAAGTGGTAAGGTGATAGCATATGCCTCTAAACAACTTAAGGTGCATGAGAAGAATCATCCCACCCAAGACCTTGAATTGGTAGCTGTTGTATTTACTTTGAAAATTTTGCATCACTATTTGTATGGGGTTAATGTTGATGTCTTTACTGACCACAAAAGTCTTCAATATGTGTTCACATAAAAAGATTTTAACTTGAGACAAAAAAGGTGGTTAGAGCTCCTTAAATATTATGATATGAGTGTGCATTATCACTCCAGCAAAGCTAATATTATGGTCAATTCCCTATGTATGGTGTCTATGGATAGCCTAACTCGTATTGATGATGGTGGGAAAGAGGTGGCTAAAGAGGTTCACTGGTAGGCCTGATTGGGGGCTATGTTGGATAAAGTTAATAATGATGATGTAGTGGTTGTTGATGGTTCTAAATCTTCCTTGATTGAGGAGGTAAAGGCCAAAAAGATCTTGACCCCACCTTGCTAGAGTTGAAGGCCTTGGTGAAAGATGGTAAAGTGAAGGTTTTCTCCCAAGGGGGAGGTTGTACCCTTAGGTACCAAGGTAGATTGTGTATGCCAAATATGGATGATTTGAAAGAATTGATCTTGAAAGAGGACCATATTTCATCCTAATCCATTCACCCTAGTTCTACAAAGATGTATAAAGACTTGAAGGAAGTGCTTTGGTGGGCTGGTATGAAGAGAGACAATGCCAAGTTCATATCTGGATATCACATTTACCTACAAGTGAAAGCCGAACATCAAAGGCCGAGTGGACTAGCCCAAGATATAGATATTCCTACTTAGATGTGGGAGGAAATCAACATGAATTTTGTGGTTGGTTGGATTTTGTGGTGGATAGAATGACAAAGTCGACTCACTTCTTATCGGTCAGAACTGCTTATGGTGCTGAAGATTATGCCAAGTTGTATATATATAAGTTGGTCAGATTGCATGGGTTGCCCTTGTATATCATTTTAGATCATGGTGCTTAATTCACTTCTCACTTTTGGAGGTCCTTACAAACAGGTCTTGGTACCAAGATTAAGCTTAGCATGACTTTTCACCCTTAAATAGATGGTAAAGCTGAAAGGACTATCCAAACCCTTGAGGATATGCTTTAAGCTTATGTTTTGGAGTTTAAAGGTAGTTGGGATGAACATCGTTCACTCATTGAATTTGCTTACAACAATAGCTATTACTCAAGCATTGGTATGGCTCCCTTTCAAGCTTTTTATGGTAGGCATAGTAGATCCCAAGTTGAGTGGTTTAAAGTGGGGAAAATGGCTTTGCTAGGTCTGGATTTTATCATGTAGGCCTTGGAAAAGATGAGGTTTATTAGGGAGAGATTGCTAACAGCCCAAGTAGACAAAAGTCCTACTCTGACGTGAGGAGAAGAGACCTTGAGTTTAAGATAGGTGATTAAGTTTATTTGAAAGTCTCACCTATAAAGGGAGTGGTTCAATTTAGCAAGAAAGGAAAGTTAAGAAAAAGGTTTATAGGTCCTTCTAAAGTGTTGAGAAGGGTTGGGAAGGTTAGTTGTGAGTTAGAGTTGCCTATAGAGATGAATATGGTTCATCTGGTTTCCCATGTATCCATGTTGAGAAAGTGTGAGGACGACCCAAACTCAGTAGTTCCCCTTGGATGTTGTGGGTGTTGTAAAAGATAATATGACCTCTGAGGAGGTCTCAATGGAGATTTTGGATAGACAAGCGAAGAGTTTAAGAAACAAAGATATAGCTTCCATCAGGGTCCATTGGAGGAATGAACAAGTTGCAAGTGCCACATTTGTTGCATATGATGGTGTTTCACCAATGAACTACAATCCGAAATTATAAAAAATGTCAAGCAACAACTCCAAGCCCCAAAAGAGACTATGCTTAGAGCTTCCTATTGATTCATACATCTAGTAGTTAAATAGAGGAAGAAGTGTCAATAATAACTTATACATCAGTAATTAGGGTAAAATGTACAGTAGTTATTATTCAGTTTCCTCTTCCACTCTATTCAAGCTGAAGGTACTAATTTAAGTCTCGCATATGATTTCAAGTCTTAAGTTTTAGCCCTTATGTCATTTTGCATGCATTTATGTTTATGTTGACATGTTTATAGTGATTTTTCACTTTCATGGTGAGATTTTTGAAAATGATGTTTAAATGCAGTTGTTGCATTCATGTCGGGCTGAAATCTTCATCATTACTTCTCTTATATATGTTTACTTGTCATTCGGGGATGAATGTTCCCAAGGGAGAGACATTGGAATGCCCCAAAAATGCCCCCAAAATGTGCTTCAAAAATGCCTACAATCGTAATGTTCATATATCTCAAAATTTATGCGTGACACAAATTCCACTTCATATTCTTAATTAGGGAAAAATTTGAGTGAAAATGGGTACAACCCCAATTTTAGAGGGCTAGTAGCAAAAAATAATTTTAGCAAAATTTTCTTATCCAGTGTGCATTCGTGACCAGGCTGCGACGTAGACTGGGCGCGAATTAATACAAATCATGGCTACACATTGGGTTCGCATGTAGACCAGATGCAGACCAGTACAAGTTCTTCCTTAGTTTTTTGTTTTAGCCAAAATGCCTTAGGGTCATAGCCCCATGCCCACTTATGCGTGAAAACATCTATACTTAGCTATTTTTCAACTGTATATCACTCAAGACCCTCTCAAAACCCTCTCCAAGACTTAACCAAATATTTTGTCCATATTAAAGTGTCCCAAGCTTAATTTTGAATCTCAAGAACTCCATTAAAGCTTTAAGTCTCCTTCAAGTCTACATCAAGAAAATCGAAGTTTGAGGTATGTGGGGGGGTTTCATCCATTGGGTCCTTTTATCCATGGAGCCCAATATCCTTTTTTTTTATGAAAAGTGCATGTTTCCAAGTTGTATCTTCTATAGGTATCTTTTATTATGGATTTTGATTACAAATTATGTTGGAGTTTTATGAAATGTTGATTGAATATGCATGTTTGCCTATTTCAAGCTTATAGTATAAATTGGTTTTGCCTATTGAGACTACATATGCATGTTTTAAGCTATGAAACTATGATCTATCATGAGATTTGATGATGGGTTTCAAGGTATCTTACATGAGCATTTTACTATATGTTAGTGGGTTGACTTACATTGAGTTTTCTCATACTATTTCACTCTTGGATTGCATGATTTTGAACTATCATTACATGCCCACCATGTGTTCAATAAAATATCTTGACAAGGATTCTCAAGTTATTGATGGTCTATTACGTGGTGTATAAGTTAAGTGGCTTTATGATGATTAAGGGCTTGCATGTATGTATTGAATTTATGAAAAGTATATATAGTATTACATTTGACCACACCTTGTTGGGGAGTGACATGCCCAATCACCTTGTTAAGGGAGTGACATGCCTCAACCACCATGTTGGGGGTGACAAGCCCATACTACCATGTTAAGGGTTAGATACCTTGACCATCCTATCGGGGGATTACATGCACATACTATCATATTGAGGGGTAGATACCTTGACCACCGTGTTGGGGGTGACATGCCCAGACTACTATGGTGAGGAGTAGATACCTCGACCACTTTGTTAGTGGTGATATGCCCGTGCTACCATGTTAAGAGGTAGATACCTGAATCAACTTCCAATGGGGTGACATGCTTTGTGTTCTAAGTAATAGTTTACTTGGTCTATGATTATGGTCTCTTTCCACATATTTAATCTATATTTGCAAGTTATATGATTTATAAGCATGTTTCACTTTAATCTTTGATCATGCATGCCATATTGGTACTCTACTTATCCATTGCTTAGATTATGCATCTTGAATATGTTGGTTTATGTCTTTTTGCATTGCATTTTACATACCTTGTACATTTAAATGTACTAACACATACTCTATGCCTACATGATGTTACCATATAGGAACCAGAGCACCTCTCGATCATCCTCCATATGGCTAGTTTTCACATTTTAGAATATAAGTATTGGTAAGTCCTCAAGTCTGGGGACACTAGCTATGCTACTCTTACTATTAGATGTCTCTTTATATTGAACACTTGATACTATGAGGGTGAGCCCGAAAAGTGTCTTCACCCCTGCTCCAATCTATGTTAGTAGTGTTGTTGGAACAATTGATGTGCTTATGCTATGAGCTAGACTTTTGAGTATCTTATGATTATCAAATATTTCCCTAAGTCCTTTTAGCCCTACTTATATCTCTTGTTATTGTTATTTTTCTTCCCCGACAAAAGATGAGTGATTGATATGCCAAGAGGCATGTTTGGGGTTCCTTCGAGTTCTCCTTTTGCTGTGTCACGTCTAGGTCCTGGGCTTGGAACTTGAGATGGTTATGTATTACCATGGATTTCATAGTAGTGTTGCCTTCTACAATTGGTGGTTTTGACTCTATATGGGTGGTGGCGGATTGATTGACTAAGTCCACATAATTTATCTCGATCTGTGTAAAGTATGTAGTTGAGAGGTTAGCTCAGATTTACATCGTTCAGATTGTAAGAGTCTATAAAGTTTAAGTGTCTATTGTATTAGAACGTGGTTCATTATTTACATCACATTTTTAGAGGGCCTTATAGGTTTGGGTATCCATTCGAATATAAGTATAACTTTTTAACCTCAAACCAATGGGCAGACTTAAATGACTATTCAAGTGTTAGAGAATATGCTTCGAGCATGTCATTGATTTTGTGCCAAATAAGATCAACTGTTAGCCTTGCTAGAGTTTCTTTAAAACAAAAGTTATCATTCCAGCATTCAGATGGATCCCTTTGAGGCCTATATGTCGGAAGGTGTAGGTCATCTATCTGGTGGTTTGACTCGATAGCGGTGGAGATCATAGGTATAGATATATTGAGAGATGATCTAGAAAGGGTGTGGTGGATTAAGAGTAGGTTGGTCATAGCCCAAAGTCACCAAAAGAGCCACGATGATAGGCGAATTCAACCTTTGGAGTTCATGGTTAGTGACATGGCATGGTTGAAGGACTCACCCTTGATGGGTGTTATGACGTATTGGAAGAAGGGAAAGCTGAGTTAATGTTTATTGGCCCTTTTGAGATCCTGGACAGAGTGAGAGAGATAGCTTATAGACTTTTATTGCCACCTAATATATCCTCAGTTCATTTGGTGTTTCATGTCTTTATGTTGCGACATTACATTCTGGACGAGTCCCATATAATTTCAATACATTTAGTTGAGTTGACCTCAAACTTGACTTTTGAGAAGCAGCTGGTGGCCATTTTGGACAGACAGGTGGACAAGTTGTGGTCTAAGGATATAGCTTCGGTAAAGGTCCAGTGGTGGTACATTACAAGAGTGAGGCTACATAGGAGATAGAGTAAGATACGCGTGCATGATACTGAAAAATTTTTAAGCTTCCAGGTGTGTCGGTTATCTCATGTTCAAGGACGAACATTTTTGTAACAGTGGATGATGTAATTGCCTCGAAGGTTATTTTTAGCATTCATAACAAAATTACCTTTTTTCCCTTCTGGAGAGTTGCCTTGAGTCATTTTTGATTAATTCTAAAAGTTGGATTTTTCAAACACTGTAAAATGTTAGAGTTTTACTAAAGAAGACTTTTTAAAGGCTTAAAGTTTGAAATTTTGAGTTTTGTGGTCATCTTGAGTTTGACTGTTAGAATGCAATTTTGTCAGCTCTATCAACTTCGAGATGTAGAATCTGGTCTAGAAGAGCTAATAGAACTGAATTTTGAGTTAAAACAGAGATTTTAGACCCAAAGTTGCATTTTTAGTTGATTCTTGAATCATAGTTTGACTTTGGTCAACATTCAGAGTTTAGAAGCTCAAATCAATATTTTGATTATTCTAGTGGTTTCGGATGGTAAAGCTAACAATAGAAATGGTCTGGTTGTAAGTTCTAGCATTTTGGGTAGTTTGGGTATTTTAAATTCTGACTAGTTTCTTTGAGTGTTATTGGTTTCTAGGTCAAAGAGGCCTGGAATTCTGACAATCCTATTGAGTTTGGAAAGTCATTTATAGGAGTATTGCATGTGTATTTGTATTCACAGGGTTCTGAATGAATCACAATGGTCATTTTATGAAATTTTGTCTTGTGTATATGTTGATATATGGTGCAGCCTCATTTAAACTCTACGTTTGGTGGTAGGCGGAAATGTATATGCCAAGGTGTTTATATTATATCCTTCGCATTCACGAACCCTACAGTCGCGTTCAAGGAATTGGTTGTTATTGGGCCTCTGCATTCGTGGAGGGTTGACCTAGGGTGTGCCTCATATTAGCAGATAATCCTTCAAGTTCATGGAGTATTATTTTTAAACAGTGTAATATTTTAAAAGTTGGGATTCAATATTTTCAACATCCAAGATTGATTTTTAAGAGAATCTTCAAGTTTTTTGTAACACCCTACACCTTATAATAGTAGTATTATACAAATGAAACATGACATGGTTTGGTCAAATTAGCGCTAATTTTTAAAAGTGCTTGAATCTCGTGTTAATGGGATATATGTGCGTCTTACGCTTAAGAGGGTCGAGTGCGTACATGTTTTGTGTCGAATTGAGGAGATTATGGCCCTAAACAAAGTGAGAAAATTGAGGTGCTTGTAAGACTTGGTAAGCTAGCAGGTAAGTCACCTACTTGCTTAGCTTAAATTGCTAGCTAAATGGAGACGAGGCCTGACATGGTTTGGTCAAATTAGCGCTAATTTTTAAAAGTGCTTGAATCTCCTGTTAATAGGCTATATGTTTGTCTAA
>JAOTQJ010000091.1:17511978-17542366 GCA_025642045.1 Solanum sejunctum
CCTCGACGAGCTTCCAATTTAAGCCAACATTTACATAATTAATTGAATCATTTTCTAACACTTCCTTTACCACATAAAAATTATTTCCATGCCAAAGAAACACAAATACATGAGAACAATTCAATATCCAACCATATAGAAAATTCCATTCCCAATTCAACTACAACTCGAAATTCATAATTCTGTTAACAACCAATCCTCTTTTCGCATTTTATCTTTATTCTAACACATTTCTAACACCTTCATAACCATTAATTAACATGAATATAAATAAAAATTAACATACCTTCCAAGCCTTTATTACACCTAAAACTTTCGTAACCGACAAACTACGAGTTTTCTCGACCAACCAACGCCACTACGCTACTTAGGGCCTTCAATATACCGAGTTTGAAGCATCAAATAATCGAAAACACAAAATAACTGAATTTTTTTTGAGGGTTACTGTAGCAACCCGAGAGTATGTTTCTTGTTCACCAAATTTTTTCCAAGTTTTGGCTAAGTGTAGATGTATATCTTGCACAAGATATAGTCTTATATATAGGCATACACATATACACTTGTTCCAATAAAAAAAGACACCCACCTTGACCCCACATCCCTTTTTATTCTTAAGGACCTAACATAGGTAAAATGTTACATTTGGTCCCAAACTTTATTAAATCGAACCAATTAAGGACGTTCAGGGTTTAAATTATGCTGCGGGTCCTAATATCAAATAACCTATACTTACCCATATGTCACCTTCATATTATACAAGACATTCACCAATACTCTCCCAAACAATTAGACAAATATTTCACTCAAAATTCATGTGCCAAATCTCCTTCCAAATCTTAATGAATTCATTCAATCTTCAATTTCCCAACCCAAACTTTGTCAAGGAATTCTCCAAAGCTAAAGTATATGGGTTTCAACCATTGGATCCTTTCACCCATGGAGCCCAAGCTTCTGTTTTACCTAAATTACTTGTTTCTAAGTTTATTTTACTTATGGGTCTTCTATTATGAATTTTACTCTGAACTACGTTGGGGTTTCATAAATGTGTGATTGTTTAGGTATATTTTGAGCTATTAATCTTTGATCTATCTCGAGATTTGATGAAGGTTTTGATGTATATCGCATAAGGGTACTACCAAGTATTAGCGGGTGATTTTACATTGAATTTACTTATATGATTTCACTCTTGAATTGCATGGTTTATACTAGTAGTACACATCCGCCAAGTGTTTGATAAAATATCTGGTTAATGCTTCTTGAGTTGTTGAAGGCCTAATGCATGGTATATGAGTTAAGTGACTTTATGATAATGAAAAGGATGTGTATATGTGTTGATTTCATGAATGGTATCTATTGTGTTAGAAGTTGATCACTTGCCTCGTTCGGGGGGTAATAGGACAAACTACAATGTTGGGGGGTATATGCCTCAATCACCTCGCGCAAAGGGTGGTAGGATCGTGCGACCATGTTTGGGGTTTAATACCTCAATTGCCTTGCTCGTGGGGAGGGGAGCGGTAGGCCGGTGCTACCATATTGGGGGTATATATCTCAATCGCCTCTCCAAGGAGGTAGTAGGACTTGGTTACTAATGATGGTCTCTTCCAACACATGTAAAATGTTCTATTAAGCATGTGTTACTACAAGCATCATTCATGCATGCCATATTGCTAGATGCTCATTATTTTGCCTAAATATGGATTTAGATCATGTTGTCTATCTCTTGTTGCATTGCATCCTACATACTTAGTACATTCAAATATACTATTGCATACTCTATGCCTATATTATGGTATCATGTAGGAACTAGAGCTCCACTTGATCTCCTCTTCCTCCACGTGGCTAGTGCAATTTATCTCAAAGCAAATTGGTGAGTCCTCAATTTCAGAGACAATGTCTTTGGTCCTATGCTATGTATAAAGACTTTCTTTCTTTTGATGCATGCTTATGACTATGAGGGATAGCCCGAAAAGTTGTCTTAGCCCCCGCTCAATTCTATGTTTCAGAGGAGTTGTTAGACAAGTTATGTATTGATGCTATGAGCTTTGACTCTTTTGATGATTATGTTATGAAAGTTTTTCCACAGTCCCTTTGCCCTTTTTTCTATTCTTTTATTGCTCTTTAATTGCTTCAGCAACCAATGATCTGTAATAATATGTTAAGAGGCTTGCTTGGGGTTCCTTCGGGTTCCCCATTCATCGTGTCATATCTAGGCCCTAGGCTTGGGTCATGAAAACTTGGTATCAGAGGACTAGGTTGTTAATAATCCTCAGCATCCAACACTTGCATTGATTAGATTCTTATTCATGGTTGTGTTTTGCACCACAAATATGAGTATGAAACTATGAGGCATTTTAGGAAATATTTTCCTTCGTCTTACTTTATGTTGTGCTATAGAAGTTATGGTAAGGTCCCCCCCCAAATGATTATTCTTTCCTATGCTAGATCATGCCTAACACAAGAGGATGAAGAGCCCACACACCCTAGGAACAATTGGCTCATGGAGAGATCCAAGATGCTTTCACCTTGCTAGCTCAAGCCATGACTAATCAAGTCAATCAAGGGGCCCATGCCTCTCATGCTCCTACTTTGGCTTCTCAGTTGAGGGACATTGTGAGGATGAACCCACTAGAGTTCTATGGGTCTAAGGTGGATGAGGACCCTCAAGAATTTGTTGATGAGGTGTACAAAGTGTTGCTTACTATGGTTGTGAGATTGGAAGAGAAGGCGGAGTTGGCTACTTACCAACTCAAAGAGGTGGCTCAAATATGGTATATTCAATAGAAGGAGGAGAAGAGGATCAACCATGATTCTTTAAGTGGAGTTTAAGGCGGCTTTCCTTAATCAATTCTTCCCTCTTAAGGTTAGGGAGGCCAAAATGATGGAGTTCATGAATTTAAAGTAAGGATCAATGAGTGTGAGGGAGTATGCCCTCAAGTTCAACCAACTCTCTAAATATGCTCCAGATTTGGTTCTCATGCCGAGGTTTAGGATGAAGAAGTTCATGATGGGAGTATTCGAACTTGTGATTGAGGAGTGTCGGGTTGCTATGTTGATTAGTGACATGGAATTGTCCTGTCTAATGACTTATGTTGATCAATTGAAAGGGGAGAAGTTGAGAAAGAGGATGGGTAATGAGGCCAAGAGGGCCTGTTTTGATAGGAGGTTCCAAACTCCCAAGGGTGGCTGGTTTTACCAAGGCCAAGGGTCTTCTCATATTTCTAATGGGAGATTTACTAATAACTACCCAAAGGACCAAGGTGTTGGTGGTGTGGCGCCTAATGCAATGTATCCAAAATGTCGTAAGGGTCATAGTAGGCCATGCTTGAGGTACTAGTGCTTGTTACAATTGTGGGTATGTGGGGCATAAGGTAATGGATTGTCCGTGTAATCGTAATACAGGTAAAGATGTTCTTTCATAAGGATAGGGTGCTAATGTTGTTTCTTTGTGGTAAAGGAGGTCAACAAGGTGGTGTCCCAAGGTACATTCGGCTCTATGTACTCCATGGGAGACAAGGGATTGATAAGGTGCTCAATGTTATCACTGGTATGTTAAAAGTCTTTGATTCTAATGTGTATGCATTGATAGTGCCGGGTGCCACTCTTTCTTTTGTTACTCTTTTTGTTGTCAAAAAGTTTCATGTTGAGCCTGAATTATTGTGTGAGGCTTATGTGGTGTCTACTCCCACTAGTGCATCTATTATTGCTAGAAAGTTCTATAGAAATTATCACGTTTGTATTTTGCATAAAATTTTGCCTTGTGGTCTTATTGAGTTGGATAGGGTGGATTTTGATGTCATTCTTAGGATGGACTGGTTGCATGCTTATTTATGTCTCTATTTATTGTAGAACCCATAAGGTCAAACTCTAATTCTCAAATGAACCCGTTCTTGAGTTGGAGAGTCATGATGTGGTGGTCAAGAGTAGGGTTATCTCTTGCATTAACGCCTAAACGTTGATCTCGAAGGGGTGTCTCTATCATCTTGTAAGGGTTAGGGATGTTGAGTCCAAAGTTCTCCCTATAGAGTCGATTCCGGTAGCAAATGAGTTTCTTGATCTTTTCCATAATGACCTTTTTGGTGTTCCTCCCGAAAGAAAAATAGATTTTGGCATAGACCTCCTCCCTTATACTTAACTCCTTTTATTCCCCTTTTACCGTATGGCCCCGGCAAAGTTAAACGAGTTGAAGAAGGAATTGAGGGACTTGTTGGAGAAAGTTTTATTAGGCCTATCCACTCACCTTGGGGTGCACCGGTGTTATTTGTGAAGAAGAAAGATGGTCCCCTTAGAATGTGTAGTGACTACCCAACTTAATAGAGAACACCATCAAGTATAAGTATCCTTTACCAATGATTGATGATTTGTTTGACCAACTTCAAGGGGCTAGTCAGTTTTCTAAGATTTATCTTCAGTTCAAGTATCACCAAGTGAAAGTGAGGGAGTGTGACATTATAATGCCCTTATTACTAAATAATGTAGTCACTTTTAAAAAGGGTGCTCCCTCAAGATAAAGTCAACCCCT
Organism: Solanum sejunctum; assembly: GCA_025642045.1. Taxonomy (NCBI): domain Eukaryota; kingdom Viridiplantae; phylum Streptophyta; class Magnoliopsida; order Solanales; family Solanaceae; genus Solanum; species Solanum sejunctum. The sequence continues at coordinate 17,516,498 of JAOTQJ010000091.1, forward strand.
ACTTCACAACTCTTCAATTGGAGTTTGTGTCGTTAGAGAAATCAGTTTTCTTTAATCATAGAAAGGAATGAGGGAGGGGTTAATTTTTGTGAAATTTATTTACTTATATACAATTATACATGTTAAATAATCCTTAATAATAGTTATTATGTGTGAACAAATAAATAAGGAAGGAAAAAGAGAAAAGTTGGACCTTTTTTTTCCTCTTAAGATTCTTTTAATATAAAATATGTTTTCCACAAAAGTAAGTCGGTTTATTAACTTTATTAGAACTTTTAAACTCTCCTGTCCTTATTTTTCACAAACACACACGAAATACATTAGTTCATTGGAGCATAGTTAAGAAATCCTCTATTATTTGGCAAGTTATTCAATTCTATCTTTCAATTGAGTAGTGTGTAGTAATTTTAGAATATCTTGTTGTATGTAGCTATATTTGTAGTATATAAACATATTTTGAAAAGCTAATTAACATAGCTACAACTTTTGTGTTTATGTAAAAATCCAAATCTACTTGCATGGTATCAAAAGAAGGCGTGAAACACAGTGAAAGTTTTGCCAAGTTTTCTGTCTGAGAAGCCTTCATGTGCTGTTATTAGTATTTTAATAACATCTTGACGTGTGAGCCATAATTGGTGATGCTTATTTGTTCTTTGCAACCCTAATACATGTATCTACAATTCTTATGTTTATATTAGGACCTAATGTGGTAGTTTTGACTCAAAATAGTGGAAGAAAGTCAGGATAAGTTCTATCCACAGTTTGACATAAAAATCCCTGGGCATGTGTTGTTAGTTTTTCGATCATAAATACTAATAAAAAGAGTATTATGAAATTATTCTTGATCATTTGAAACCTATATTTATATACTTATAATTTTCATTTAGACTATAGAGCCTAGTTTTGTCTATTTACCAATCCAAAATCTAGTTACATTGCAAGGCAGTAAAACTACCGTGAAGAGCGTGATTTGCAAAAATTGGACTCAATTTTGGCATTTCTCTTGTTAGTTGCTACCGGTTAAAAATGCTGAATGTTAAATGAGAATATAAATGAGTATTAATATGCTCACACTCTTATACAATCTTAAGGAAATTGATTGAAAAAATGGATGTCGTATTGATCAATGACTTGAAATAGGTAGTATCAGTTGCGTGCTAAAGGGTTCAGGTTCATGTAAAAATTTGTTCTTGTGCCTTTGTTACCTACTAGTTCATTTGAATATTATCTTAGTATCTCACCTATGTTCTTGTCATTTGGACAAATTGCCTGATCACTTGACATCCTTGTGGACTTTGTCCTTCTTGTGTCTGTGACCTTGTCACCATTGGCATGCCTATGGTTCGGATCAATTGCCTTCTTGATTGTGAATTTTTGGTACATCCTAAGTGTGGATGCAATCCATTTTATGTACGAACAAGAAAGTCACTCTTAGTATGGTTCTTGGTTCTCTTGATAATTTTCACCCTTCTTGATACAGGGCTTCCGTCTTTCGTGATACTGGATTATGTTTGGTGTGACAATATGACTTACATATTGGGCAAAACTTGTCATTTGAATGTCATGTTAAAATTATTCCAGGAACCCTTGATACTTAGGTCTTTAAAACATCCTATTAGATACTATTGATGTATTTGTTGACTTGGTCTATTTACTATATCCCAATTGTGTTTCCGTTTGACTTAGAAGGGTAAATTGAGGAAGGTTCTCAGCTCTTAGCTTTTACACCACTAAGTTTCATGCTTAGCGATAGTTATTTCTATCGTAGGGAGTACCTGAGATGATGCTTGAGGATGGCCTTTGAAGATAAATTTTTGGAGCAATGCAGAAAATCACATTTGTATCTAGAAATATGTATTGTAGTAGTCTTGGTACATATACATGATTCTCCTATTGCATATATATGTATAAATTGGAAAGCCTAATGTAAATGATGGAACCATGGGTTGTAACTTTAATTATTGGCTTATTTAGTTAAATTTGAGTCAGCGAGCTTTTCTATATTAAAATACCAGTTATGTTAAGATGATTATATGAAACGAAACTAGTAAATTTTATGTCCTTGTATTTTAATATCGGTAATAATTTTCAGCATGCTACAATAGTTTGGGCAATATATAAATATCTCGCAATATAGTAGTTTAAATTACTTGCAAGGTACTCATGCCAAAAACTTGAGCGAGAATCAACTGCACCACCTTCAAAACAAAATCATATACCTTTAACTATTTTGAATTCATTATTTAAATATGATTAATATTCTTTATATATAAGTAAGTGGTACGTAAGCCTAGAATGTCAAAAGTAGCATCCTCTTATGAGGGTTGCCACAAGTGTTGGTATCAGAGCCCGGCTTGTGATTCTAGAACTTTTGAGGTGAATAACTTGTATACTTGTCTATTTTGTAAAAGGTCCAAGCTATGTTATTTTTTATTTACATGATTAATACTATTTTAGTGTTGGCCAAGTGTATATGCATCATGTATATGTCCCTAATGCAATGTGATCTTATCTTTTGAAGGATTTAAATTATAGCCTTTTCCTCTAATAAACCTAAGGAAATGGCACGGGAAGGATTAGATAACTGTTATTACCAACCTCATCCACTAGAAAGTGTTGGCTAACATCTCTCAGATCAATACGTTCCCCGCACTAGTGGATCTGAAGTAGGAAACCAAGGTGTAAGATCTATCCCCATCCTTAGATGAGCCATAGTAATCAGGTTATGAATCCTTCTTCCCAACTAATGGCTGAATTGTTCCATCACATGGCTGAAAGAATGCATTATCCTAATGGGATAATCTTTGAGAAAATGAGGAAATGGATGGGGTAGAATGTTAAGGTTATGTTAATCCCACTGATGCTGAACAATGGCTTGTGCGCGTAGAGAGAGTGTTTGAGCAGTTAGAGTGTTCAGATGTTGCAAAATTTATGTATGTTGTTTCACTATTACAAAATAATGCTTATGATTGGTGGGTAAGTGTTCCAAATGCCAAGGTAAAATCTCCAGTTCTTACTTGGAATTATTTTGTTAAGGAGTTTCGTATGAAGTATGTTCCACCTGCCTACTGTGATGCTAAGAAAAAGGAGTTTCTAAGTTTGATGCAACAGGGCATGTCCATTGCTGAATATTAAAAAAAAGTTCTTAAGGCTTTTTCTCATTATGCTAGAGATATTATTATAGAAGATAAAGATAAGTGCAAGAGATTTGAAGATGAGTTAAATGATTCTATTAGAAAGAATGTGGCATTCTTGCAACATGAGAACTTCTGTAAATTAGTTTCCGCTGCTCTTACCTAGGAAAGACTTGATAAGGAAGAAGCTAGTAGACATGAAAATAAGTTCCGAAAACCTAGATCATATTTCAGAGGTCCATACAAAAGGGGAAGGTTTGATGATTCTAAGGCTAGTGGTATTACCAAGTCACCACAACCCAAGAAAACTAGATCACATTATTCTATAAGTAGCAATCCAAATAATGATTAAGATAAGACTCATGTTCCTACATGTGAATAATATGGGAAGAATCATTATGGTGTTTGTAGTAGAGCTTTTGGTGCATGCTTTAACTACGACAATTTTGATCATAAAGTAAAAGACTGTCCTAAATAGGTTCCTTCCTTGCACACTGAAAGCTCAATTCAGAAACTTGCTATTATTCCTCCCTAAACTAATAGGGGTGCAAGACAAACAAAATCCAAGCGGCTGGAGAAAGTGGAGCAAACCAACCTAGTGGGCCAAGGGCTACGACAAGAGCTTATTCTATAAAATAGAGGGATGATCAAGACGGCAAGATGTGGTTGTTGATAAATTTCACTTATTTGGCATATGTGTGTTTTCATTGTTTGATCCTGGTTCTACACATTTTTATATTTTTTTGTCCCTCGTTCTTCCTAAAAATATGAAATCTGTGATACTTGATTATGATGTGCTAGTTGAAAATCCCTTGGGCAACCAAGTTGTTTGTAATCGAATTTACCATGCTTGTCCCTTCATGCTCAAAGACCTAGTTTTCCTGGTGGATTTGATTAAAATGCCCTTCAAAGATTTTGATGTTATTATTTAGATGTATTAGACTATTATCACGACCCAAGCATAGGACCTAGACGTGACCAATGAATGGGGAACCCGAAGAAACCCCAAACAAGCCTCATAGCATATCATTACACATCCTTGATCGCAGAAGCAATATAAAACATCATAAGAAACATGAACAGGGGGAAATAAGACTAAGGGAAAGCTTGTATAAACATCATAATTAAGAGTCAAGAGTCAAAGCTCATACATAAGTATACAACATGTCCAACAAGCACCTCTAATACATATATATTGCGGGGGCCAAGACAAGCTACAACTCACTGTCATAGTCAATAGAACATAAAGAAGTGTCTCAATATAAGGATAATAGTAACTTAGACCGAGCTCCCCAATATGGAGGACTTACCAATAAGCTTGGAATAGCATCGTCTAGCCACGTGGAGGAGGAGGAGGATCAACTTGGCCACCGGTCCCTACATGGTGATATCATGTAGGGAAGAATATGCATTAGTATATTTGAATTTACTAAGTATATGGGATATAATACAACAAGGGATAAGCTTTAAGATCAACATGCATTATAATAGGCAATAGGCATAATATAGCAAGATGACATGTATGATTAATACGTAAGTAAAAACATGCTTAAGTAAGTCATGCTCGTATAAGATATCATATGTGAAGAAGAGACCAAGCTAGATTTCCAAGGTATGAACCCCTTAGGGTTAGTGATGATGCCCCCCCCCCCGATCACTTAGGTGGATGAGTACAAACACCATCTCGGTTGGTGATTATGTTACCCTATCACCTAGGTGGATGAGTACAAACCCCTATCCCGGTTGATGAATATAAACCCCTATGTAGGTTGATGATGATGCGACCCCGACACCCTGGTGGAGATGAGTATTAACCCTCATTCTAGGTTACCTAGGTTCTTGTCCCCCCACATCGGGCATGGTCTAATGCAACACTTTATATAGAGTACATCATATGCATAATCTCATTTCATCATAATATAGTCAATTATCTCATATACATAAGCTCTTTTCACCATCATAACATCATTCATATCATATGTCATGCTTTGGACATTCATTTCCTCAAGAGATCATAACCGAACATTTTATCAAATACGTTGGGGGGGTTTAATGGGGATAAAAAAGCATACAATTTAAAGATGAAATCATGCAGGAAAATCAGAGGTAGAATCTTTAATCAACACCTTGCAACACCTCTAACACATTCATATCAAAACCCCTCATCAAATACAATATTAGATCCACGATTTGTAGCTCAAAACATGCTAAAACAGCCATACTTTCATGAACTAAAATCACTATATAGTAAATTTCTCAATATACAAGACCCACAAGTAAAATCAACTTTAAATCATGCAATATTAAGTAAAAGAAGTTTTAGGCACCATGGGTGAAAGGACCCAATGGTTCAGCACCACATACTAAGCTTTTGTGAAGAAGCTTAGGTGAGATTCTTGAAGAAATCCTTGAGATTGGCCTTGAGTTTTAGGACTTGATATAGGGTTAGAAATGAGTCTAAGTGTTTGAGGAAATATTGGGGAATGGTTAGGGTGATATGATGTTGAAATAAGGCTAAGTATAGGTAAAAATACATTTGGGAAAACTTAGGTCCAACACTTAGAAAACTCTAGGCTAACTAGGAAAAGACAGTGCAGAAATAGCACCTCTCCACGCCACAAAGAAGTCGCAGATGCACACTAAAATTTGCAAGAATTTAGGGTTAAAACTGAGTCTAAGTGTTTCGGGAATATTGGGGAATGGTTAGGGTGATATGAGGTTGAAATAAAGCTAAGTATAGGTTAAAGTACCTTTGGAAAAACTTAGGTCCAACACTTACAAAAATCTGGGCTAACTAGGAAAAGATAGTGCAAAAATAACATCTCTTCGCGCCGCAGAGAGGTTACAAATGCCCACTGAAATTTGCACCAAGTGTAAATTTCATAATTCAATTCCTTTGCTTTATAGACTTTAGACCCTTGTTACCCTAATTTGGAACCCCTGATCAGGAGAATGAAGTCGGATTTTCAAAATTCCAAATGCATTTTTAGATATATGAAAAACAAGTTTCTAGGTACTTTTGAGGCACGTTTTTAGGCACTTTTTAGGGTCGTTACAATATCTCTCCCTTGGGAAAATTCATCCCCGAATGTAAAAGAGATGCACAAGACAAGCATAATCATGGACAAATCTACTCCAACAAGAATGCAACATAACATGTAAAACACCATTTTCAAATCCTCAACATAAGTGTGAAATCATCATATGGGACTTAGGATTAGTATCTTGGGCTTGATTGGAATAAAGAATATAAGGACACTGCTTTTGGATGTCCGCTTCGGCAGCCTATGTAGCACTTTCTACTTGTTGGTTCCTCCAAAGGACCTTAACAGGTTCCACTTTTTTGTTCCTCAATCTCTTTCCTTGCCTATCCAAGATCTGAACCGGAACCTCCTCACAAGTCAAGTTATTCTCAATAACACCCATAACATCAAGAGGCATAATGGCATTAGGATTGCGAACACACTTTCTCAACATAGAAACATGGAACACCGGATGGACCAAATTCAATTAACTAGGCAACTTCAACTCATAAGCTACCTTGCAAACCGTCTCTAGCACCTCATAAGGAAAAACATACCATGGCTCAACTTCCCCTTTTAAACAAAACGGACCATACCTTTTATTGGAGAAACCTTTAAATAGACCAAATCACCCACTTAGAATTCTAGGTCTTTCCTTCTTACATCAGCATAGAATTTTTGATGAATTTGGGTTGTCCTCAGCCTTTCCCTAATCATCTTAAACTTCTGAAGAGCCTCTATAATTGGATTTGGACCCAATAAAGCCACCTCTTCAACCTCAACCCAACCCATCGGTGATCTACAACATCTCTCATAAAGATCCTCAAAAGGAGCCATACCAATGCTAGAGTGATAGCTATTGTTGTAGGCAAACTAAATTAATGGAAGATGGTCATCCGAACTACCCTTAAGATCCAAGACACATGCCTTAAGAATATCCTCAAGTGTTTGAATTTCCTTTTGGTTTGTCCATTCGTTTGAGGGTAAAAGACAGTACTAAGATGAACTTTGGTACCAAGACCCTTTTGAAAGGACCTCCAAAAGTGTGAAGTGAATTGTGCACCACGATCAGATATAATGGATAAAGGAACCCCATGTAACCTCACTAACTCATGGATATACAACCTTACATACCCTTCAACCCCAAATGTAGTCTTGACCAATAGAAAGTGAGCCATATCAACCACTACCTATATTGAATCAAAATCTTTTCTAGTCTGGGAAATTCAATCACAAAATCCATATTAACTACCTCCTACTTCCAATAGGAATCTCTTTGTCTTGGGTTAGGCCACCCGACCTTTGATGTTTAGCTTTGACTTATTGGCATCTATCATAACCGAAAACAAGTTTGGCGATGTCCCTCTCCATGCCTCCCCACCAATACACATCCCTCGAGTCTCTATATATTTTGGTGGAATCGAGATGGATAGAATAAGAGAAATTCTCGGCTTCATCAAGAATTTTCTCCCTCAAAATATCAACATATGTCACACACAACCTTCTTTGGTATCTAAAGGCCCCATCTCTCCCTTGTGAGAAAACCTCTATTTTGCCCTCTCTCACCAATGCCTTCAATTCAAGCAAGGAGGAGTCTAGATCTTGTTTTGCTATCACCTCATCAACTAAAGTAGATTTAGAGCTATCAACCACAACAACACCATTACCCACATCTTCCAACCTGACCCCCAATCTAGCCAACCTATGCACCTCCCTAGCCATCTTCCTTTCACCACCATTCTCATGAGCTAGGCTACTCGTGGACACCCATATCAAAGCATCTGCCATAATATTGACCTTACTCGGATGGTAATGCACAATCATGTCATAGTCTTTAAGGATTTCTAGCCACCTTCTTTATCTCAAGTTGAGATCTTTTTCAGTGAAGAAATATTGAAGGCTCTTATGATTAGTGAAGACATCAACATGCACCCCATACAAATAATGTAGCCAGATCTTTAATGCAAACACGATGGTGGATAATTCAAGATCATGGGTAGGGTAGTTCTTTTAATGCACCTTGAGTTGTCTAGAAACATAGGCTATGACCTTACCATTTTGCATTAGCAGATAACCTAAAGGACTTGCAACACCCCTAAGACATTCATATCAAAATCCCTCATCAAATCCAACATTAGATCCAAGATTTGAAGATGGAAACATCCTAAAACAACCATACGTTCATGAACTAAAATCATTGTGCAGTAAATTTCTCAGTATACAAGACCCACATGTAAAATCAACTTTAAATCATGCAATATTAAGTAAAAGAGGGTTTAGGCAATATGGGTGAAAGTATCCAATGGTTCAACACCATATACCTTAGATTTTGTGAAGTTCTTGAAAAAGACTTTAATTGATTTTTGAAGCTTGGATGAGATCCTTGAAGAAATTCTTGAGATTGGCCTTTTGTTTGGGACTTGAATTTACGGTTAGAAATGAGTCTAAGTGTTTGGGGAAATATTGGGGAATGGTTAGGGTGATATGAGGTTGAAATAAGGCTAAGTATAGGTAAAAATATATTCAAAAAAACTTAGATCCAACACTTAGAAAAATCTGGGTGAACTCAAAAAAGATAGTGCAGAAATAACACCTCTCTGGACCGTGGAGAGGTCGCGGATGCCCAATGGAATTTGCAACAAGTGCAAATTTCATAATTCGATTCCTTTGCTTTCAAATAGAGGTCAGACACTTGTCACCCTGATTTGGATCCCCAGAATAAGAATATAAAGTCACATTTTCAAAATTCCAAATGGATTTTTAGATATACGAAAAACAAGTTTCTGGGTACTTCCAAGGCACGTTTTTAGGCATTTTTTGGGGTCACTAAAACTATAGATCAAAGCATGTGACTTTTAAAGACCCTGCATTTTCTCATATTATTGTAGAGGGTGAAAGATCATTGACATCTAATACTATTTTTATGGCCTTTGCAAGAAAGATGATCTGGCAAGGTTGTGATACGTATCTTGCTCGCATAGTTGATATACGCTTGGAGAGCCCTAACCTTAAATATATTCCTATTATGTGTGACTTTCCAGAAGTCTTCCTAGAAAATCTTCCTGGATTACCCCAGAAAGAGAAGTTGAATTTCTAATTGAGCTTATTTCGAGATCTACTCCTATTTCCATTACTCCTTATAGGATGGCTCCAGTAGAACTTAAAGTGTTGAAAACTCAGTTGCATGAACTTCTTGAGTAGATTTTTATCCATCCCAGTGTCTCTCCATGGGGAGCCTCTATTTTATCTATAAAGAAGAATGATGGAACTCTTAGATTGTGTATTGACTACATACAACTCGACAAAATATCAGTTTAGAATAAACATCCACTGCCAAGGATTTATGATTTATTTGATTAGTTGATAGGTGCTAATCTATTCTCAAAGATTGATTTGAGGTCTGGGCATCATCAACTGTGTGTTAGAGAGAAAGATATTCCTAAAATTGGTTTTAGAACTCAGTACGGTCAATATGAACTTTTGGTGATACCATTTAGATTGACTGATGCTCCCGCAATATTTATGGATCTAATAAATCAAATATTCAAGCCATATCTAGATTAATTTATGGTAGTTTTTATAGATGATGTTTTAGTGTATTCCAAGGATAGTAAAGATGATTATAAACAACTCTGAATTATGTTGCAAATTTTGAAGGAGAAAGAACTTTATGCAAAATTTTCCAAGTGTGAATTTTGGCTAAATAAAGTAACCTTTTTGGGACACATCATGTCAGCTGAAGGTGTAAATATGGATCCTAGTAAAATCCAAGCGATTGTTGAATGGAAGCTTCCCAAAAGTCTAACCAAAGTAAGAAGCTTCCTAGGCTTGGTGCGATAGTATAGGAGGTTCATGGAAGGCTTCTCCATTATAGCTTCCCTTTTGACCAATCTCTTGAAGAAAGAGGAAAAGTTTATCTTAATTGACAAATGCCAAGAAGGCTTTGAAACTCTTAAATCCTTGTTGATGCAAGCTATGGTACTTACTCTGCCAATAGAGGGGAAGGAGTATATAATATATAGTGATGCATCTCATCATTGTCTAGGGCGTGTTCTGATGCAAGAAGGGAAAGTTATCTCATATGCCTCTTGGAAATTAAAACCACATGAATTGAATTACCCTACTCATGATCTTGAACTTGCTGCTATAGTATTTGCCTTAATGATATGAAGAAATTATCTGTATGGAGAAAAATCTTATATATTCACCAATCACAAAAGACTTAAATACTTGGGTACACAAAAGGAGCTAAACCTAAGGCAACGTCGATGGCATGAACTTATTAAGGATTATGATTACGTGATCGATTATCACCTAGGAAGAGCTAATGTGGTTGCAGATGCCTTAAGTCGCAAGTCTTCTGTAAGTCTATCCTTGAGTCCATTGCCTTTGTTTGTTGAGTTAAGAGCAATAAAAGCTCTTATTGCACTTCATCCATCTAGCTCGATTATTTTCCAACTGCAAGTTAAACTAGTATTGCTTGAGCAAGTTATAGAAATACAAAAGTTGGATGAGAAACTCATAAAGCTGACCAAAAAAGTTCAAGATGGAGAAAAACATGATTTTTTATTAATATAGGATGGTTGTCTTATCTTATCAAAATAGGTTGTGTATCCCTAATGATGAAAGATTTTAAGAAGAAATCTTGAAGGAAGCACACACTTTATCATATGCTATGCACCCAGGAGGTACAAAAATTTATCGGACCCTTAAAGGACACCACTGCTGGAATGGTATGAAGAAAGACATTGCGAAGTACATTTGAAGATGTTTGGTTTGTCAACAAGTAAAAGCATAACATCAAGTTCCAGTTAGGCTCCTCCAACCCTTGACAATGCCAGGATGGAAATGGGAGAGAATAACAATGGACTTTGTTTCCGGACTTCCTCGCACTCAAAAGAATCATAATGAAATATGGGTAAATAATGGATAGATTAATGAAAAATGCTCAATTGTTACCAATTAGGATGGATTATTCACTTGAGAGGTTAGCAGAACTATACATTAATGAGATTGTAAGGCTGTACGAAATCCCATCTTTATCGTCTTTGGAGGAGACCCTAGGTTTACATATAGATTTTAGTCTAGCTTGAAAGAGGCCTTAGGTACCAAGTTAAATTTTAGTACCTCATTTCATCCTCAGACAGATGGTCAGTCAGAAAGAGTGATACCAATTCTAGAGGATATGCTTCGAGCTTGCGTCATGGAGTTTGAGGGTAGTTGGGACAAACATTTGGCTCTAGTAGAATTTGCTTATAATAATAGCTATCAATCGAGTATTGGAATTCCTCCTTATGAATAATTATATGGAAGAAAATGTCGAACTCGTCTTTGTTGGAGTGAAGTTGGTGAAAGAAAACTTACTAGTCCGAAAATTGTGCAGCAGACAAAAGACAAAGTAAAGGTGATCAAGGATCATTTAAAGATTGCTTTAGATAGGCAAAAATCATATGCTGATCTTAAAAGGTGTGATATAGAGTATCAAGTTGGTGGTAAGGTGTTCCTAAAAGTATCTCCATGGAAGAAGATTATAAGATTTGCCCAAAAGGGAAAACTTAGCCCCCGATTTATTGGACCCTATGAATTACTTGAATGAGTGGGACCAATTGCATATAAATGGGCATTACCACCTGAATTAGACAAGATCCACAATGTTTTCCACGTGTTAATGCTCAGAAGATATCATTCGTACCCCTCTGATGTCCTACCAGCTGAATCTATTGAGGTTAACCATGACTTGATGTATGATAAGGAACCTGTCCATATTCAAGTTTGAGAAATAAATGAACTTAGAAACAAGAAAATTCTCTTATTAAAGGTACTTTCAAGGAACCATTCAGGAGAAGAAGGCACCGGGGAGAGGGAAGAAGATATGAGGACCCAATATCCATAGTTATTTCAAGACTAGCACAAGATAAATTTTGAGATAAAATTTCTTAAGGGGGAGAGAGTTGTAATGCCCTTATTACTAGATAATACAGTCACTTTTGAAAAGGGTACTTTCTCAAGATGAAATCAACCCCTACTTCGCCACTCTTTAATTGGACTTTGTGCCATTAGAGAAATCAATTTTCTTGAATCATAGAAAGGAATAAGGGAGGGGTTCATTTTAGTGAAATTTATTTACTTATATACAATTACACATGTTAAACAATCCTTAATAATAATTATTATATGGTAACAAATTAATAATTAAAGAAAAATAGAAAAGTAGGGTAGCCACCTTATTGCACCTTTATTTTTTCTCTTAAGATTCTTTTAAAATAAAATATGTTTCACCACAAAGTAAGTTGGTTTATTGACTTTATCAGACCTTATAAACTCTCATGTATCCTTAACTTTTGCAAACACACACGAAATACATCAGTTCATTAGAGCATAGTTTAGAAATCCTCTATCATTTGGTAAGTGATTGAATTTTATCTTTAAATTGAGTAGTGTGTAGTAATGGTGGAATATCTTGTTGTATATAGTTGTGTTTATATTATCTAAATATATTTTGGAAAGCTAATTCACATACCTACAACTTTTATGTTTTTGTAAAAATTTGAATCTGCTTGTGTGGTATTATAAGAAGGCGTGAGACACAGTAAAAGTTCTGCCAAGTTTTCTGTCTAAGAAGCCTTCTATGTGTTGTTGTTAGTATTTTAATAACATTTTGATACGTGAGCTGTAATTTGTGGTGCTTATTAGTTCTTTGCAACCCCACTATATGTATATACAACTCTTATGTTTATTTTGGGACCTAATTTGGTAGTTTTCCATTCAAAATAGTGGACGCAAATCAAGACAAGTTTTGTCCAAAGTTTTGACATAAAATTCCCTGGGGGTGTGCTATTAGTGTTTCGATCATAAATACTTGTACAAAGAGTATTCTGAAGTGATTCTTGATTTTTTGCAACCTATATTCATATAACTATAGTTCTCATATAGACTAGAAAGCTTAGTTTATCCATTTACCAATCCAAAATCTAGTTGCATTGCAAGGCAGTAAAACTGCCAAGAAGAACATGATTTGCAAAAATAGGACTCAGTTTTGGCATTTATCTTGTTATTTGCTACCTGATAAAAGTGATGAATGTTAAATGAGAATGCAAATGAGTATTAATGTGCTCACACTCTTGTCCAATATTAAGGAAATTTATTGAAAAAAATGATGACGTATTGATCCATGACTTGAAATCGATTGGGGTCGGTAGCATGCTAAAAGGTTTAGGTTCGTGTAAAAGCTTATTCTAGTGCCTTTTTACCCACTGGTACATCTGAATGTTATCCTGGTATCTTAGCTATGTTCTTGTCATTTTATCTAGTTGTGTTGATATATTTTGGGACTTGCAAGGAACTTGCTTAATTCGCCCATTTATACAAATTGTCTAATCACTTGACATCCTTGTGAACTTTGTCCTTCTTGTGGCTGTAACTTTGTTGGCATGCCTCTTGTTCAGATCAATTGTCATCTTGATTGTGAATTTTTGGTCTGTACTAAGTGTGGATGCAGTCCATTTTATGTACAAAGTAGAAAGTGACTCCTAGTATGGTTCTTGCTTCTCTTGATAATTGAGTTTTCACCCTTCTTGATATAGGGCTTCGGTCCTTTTTGGCACTTGATTATGTTTGGTGTGATGGCATAACTTACATACTGGGCAAAACTTGTCATTCGAATGTCGTGTTAAAATTGTTGCAGGAACCCTTTGTACTTAGATCTTTAAATATCCTACTGAATACTATTGATATATTTGTTCACTTGGTCTATTGGGCAATTGGGTAGTAATCGTATACCTATATACACAAAAATCACTCATTGTCTAGCCGTTTAGATCCTTAAAAACAAACGAAAAACTGCTTAAAATCCTCTCTAATCTTCATCAAATTCTCCATTCATTCTCAAGATTTTCAAGAAGTCTTGTGGGAATTCAAGGAAACCAACCCAAATTCTCCTCAAGATTCAAGTGTTCCAATCTCTTTCCGGATCTACAGATTTCATTCAAGTTTCAATCTCCATTTCAAATCTTCTTCAAGAAAATCTCTAAAGTCAAGGTATGTGGGTTTTATCCATTGGGTTTTTCCACCCATGGTTCTCCAATCTCCTTTTTACTCAATTTGCAGGATTTAAAGTTGATTTTACAAATGGGTTTACTAGTATGTGCATGTTTATGAGCTATGTTAAAGCTATGTAAAGTTGTGATTGTTTTGCTACATTTTGTGCTATAAATGTTGGATATAATGTAAGATTTGATGAAGTTGTTGGTTGATGGTTTTGCAATAGATTTTCTTGCGTGATTTTATTTATAAATTGCACGGTCTTATACCCGCATTACACACTTGCCAAGTGTTTGATAAAATGTCTATTTATGGGTTCTTGAGGTATTAAAGGTCTAATGCATGTCTTATGAGTTGAATGGTCATATGATTATTATATGATGATGAAATGACTATGGAAGTAATTTATGTACATGATGTCTATATGATTATGAAAGGAATGCTTATATGAGTTACTTTCATGAAAGAGCACCTATGGTGTTGCAAGTAGATTGTTAGGTTTCCATGTTTATTGTGCTCTTAAGAAAATGAAGGACTTACCTTGTTGTTTGAAATGAAATGTTGTGATGATCTAGTTCTATGATCTCTAGCGAAAAGGCCTTGCCGTAAGGTAGAATAACTAATAGTTCCTACCGAAAAGACAATATCGTAAGGTATGGACCCCCTACCGAAAAGGTTGTGCTGTAAGGTAGAATAACTAGTGGTTCTTACCGAAAAGATCATGTCATAAGGTATGGGCACCCTACCAAAAAGGCCATGCCATAAGGTATAAAGTTTGCTAATGGTTCCCACCAAAAAGATCATTTCGTAAGGTATGGACATTCAATCTAAAAGGCCATGTCGTAAGGTAGAATGAATCACGACTACTACCCAAAAGTTTTTATCACAAAGTAGGGGATGCCTTATACTATCTACCAAATAGACTATGTCGTACAGTAGGGGAACACTCTCCAAAACAGTTATACCATAAGGTGAGTGGGGGCCATTCGGTCCATTTCATGAAGATTGGTAAGAAAGGGTTGAGTATGTATTCCATAATGAGTTACATTCCTTGATCATGATTTATAAGCATGTTTTACCTAAAGCATTGTTCATGCATGCCATATTGCTAATATACTATTTCTTGCTATGATTATGCATTTTGATTATTGCCTCTCTCTTGTTGCATTGCGTCCTACATACTTAGTATATTCCAATGTACTAACGCATACTCTACGCCTATATGATATCACGATGTAGGAACCAGAGTCCCGCTTGAGCATTTCAACCCATTTTGGGGCCATTACTTATAATCTCTTGTTATGTATTATGACTTTCTTTTTGACTTATGTATTGACTACGAGGGTGAGCCTGATTTTTTTATCTCGGCCCACACTCTTATCTATGTAGTAGAGGTATTGTTGGACATATTATGTATCTATTTTATGAGCTTGACTCTGTTGACTCTTGGTTTTTATGATATGGAAGTTTCTCCTTAGTCCCAATTTCCTCTTCTTTACATTATCTCTTATTGTCATTCTAATTGCTTTCGCGACCATCGATGTGTACTGATATGCTATAAGGCTTGCTTGGGGTTCCTTCGGGTTCCCATTGGCCAGTCACATCTAGGTCCTACGCCTTGGTCGTGACAATATGAAGAATTTAATACGTGACCAATAATTGAAGTAATGAATTCAAAATAGTTAAAGGTATAAGATTTTGTTCTGAAGGTTATGCAATTGATTCTAGCTCATGTTTTTGGCATGAGTTCCTTGTTAGTAATTTAAACTACTATATAGCGAGATATTTATATATTTCCTAAACTATTGTAGCACACTAAAAAGTATTACCGATGTTAAAATGCAAGGACATAAACTTTACTAGTTTCCATTTCATATAATTATCTTAACATAACTGGAATTTTAATATAGAAAAGCTTGCCGACTCAAATTTAACTAAACAAGCCAAAACTTAAAGTTACAACCCATGGTTCCACAATTCACATTAGCCTTTCAAATTTATACATATATACGCAATAGGAGAATTATGTACATGTCCTAAAACTATTACAATACATATGTCTAGATGCAAATATAATCTTCTGCATAGCTCCCAAAATTTATCTTCAATGTCCATCTTCAAGCATCATCTCGGGTACTGCATATGATAGAAACAATCACTAAGCATGAAGCTCAGTGGTGTAAAAGCTAAAAGCTAATAACCTTAAATCCTTCAGTTTATCGTTGAAGTTCTCCCTTTTCCTTAGGAGCATATTTTTGGTATGTACATGTAGACTTATTTTCTGTATTTTGCATTTATATATATTCAAGAGTATGATGGGGCCCTGTTCTATCCTATGATTCAGTTCGTATATGTAGAGGTCTGTGGATACATGTGGGTGTGGGATATTGTTTGTGGTATGACAATGTATGTATGATACGTTTGTGGGGCGGTTCTACAGCAGCGGTGACCTTATCAGCCCGCATATATATGTGTATTAATGTTTGCTGTATGCTGGGGTCGCTGTTTGCAGGTGTGGTTAGTCAGTAAAATAAAGAAAACTATGCTAAAATTTTGGTAAATTCCTTGGCTATTATAGTTAGAAATCTAGTTTAGTGTTTGTCTAGGTGCCCAATCGATACTAATCACAGTCCCTGGTTTGGGGTGTGAGAGAAGTGGTATCAGAGCAGTTAGTCCTCGGAGTGTCCACAGACCGTCTCTAGTAGAATCTTGTTTATCGGTGTGTCATGCACCACACCTATAAATAGGAGGCTACAAGACACTTAGGATGTTACTCTTCCATTTGGTCTTAGATCGTGCATTAGAGCTATGTTAATAGGATGATTGTCTCACTGACAGAAATTATTTGTATTTTAGATATGCCGCCGAGGAAGAAACCAGTTGGTCACAGGGGAAGACTTGCAGCAGTAGTTGGGGCCCAACATGGTCGGGGAACTACCCGAGCTCGTGATCACCCAAAGCTAGAGATTGTATTCCTGACAGCGAGTTCGGTCACCCCACCAGCTCTAGAGGGTTAGGCGTTAGAACCTTCACCTCCCCAGCCAGGCGCAGAAGTCGGGGAGTTGCAAGAGGCAGTGCAGTTATTGACTCAGACTATGGCATGACAGGCCCATAGACAGGAGGTTAGAAGTAGTCAGGCAGCCCGTCGAGACAGTTCCTCGACCCATGATTTCTTGGCTTGTGGACCACCAGAATTCTTTGGGTCCAAACCTTCAGAAGATCCTCAAGAGTTTGTGAGACAAATGTAGCAGACATTAAGGGTGATTGGGGCCTCCAAAGTAGAATCTATAGAGTTGGCATCCTATTTGTTGCATGATGTTGTGGCAAATTGGTGTGAGTTATGGATTTTATCCTGAGGTGCGGAAGCCCAACCTGCTATTTGGGGTGAGTTCACTGAGGCGTTCCTAGCTCACTTCTTACCTCCAGAAATTAGGCACGCCAGGGAGGACAAGTTTCTGATGTTGAAGCAGCGGGGTCGGTTGGTTCGGGAATATAGTCTGGCATTCGACTCTTTGGCTCGATAGGCACCTATATATGTTTCCAGCATGACAGATCGTATGCATCGCTATATTGTGGGGCTGGATTCATTTTATGTGGATAGTTGTCTGGTATTAGCTGCCCAACCGGGGATGGATATTGCCCGCATTTAGGCTTATGCCCAGGGGATGGAGGATCGTCATCGAGGACGCTAGGCTGACAAGACAGATGATAGGGGGCCGCCAAAGAGGGCTAGGTCATCTGGTTCAGCAGCAGATTTTTGGGGCAAGCAGTCTCGGTCGCAACAGAGTAGGCCTCCTCGTTGACCAGTGTGAAGCACATCTTCGCAGACCCCCAGTAGGAGACCAGCTATTACTAGTCAGTAAGGGGCAGGGCCGAGTTCCAGCAGCCAGTAGAGACTTACTATGCCCTTGTGTCCTCATTGCGGGAAACGACACCCAAGGGAGTATTTTTGCTCTATAGATGGCTATTTTATTTGGGGCCGTCAAGGCCACCTGGTGCAGGATTGTGCTAATAGAGTTGGTGCAGAAGGGTCCACCTAGACTTCTAGATCAGTCGGAGCTTCTTCTTCTGCTTCAGTGGCTATGAGCCCTCCGGAGCGAGGGACTCCAGCGACAGCAGGTCGCGACAGAGGTCACAGTGGAGTTCTAGGTTCCAACAGTCCTGCTATCCGCATTTATGCCCTAGCTAGCCGACAGGACTAGGAGGCATCGCCTAATGTTATCACAGGTACATTATTCGTTTATTCTCGGGCTATGTATATGTTGATTGACTCTGGTTCCACTTTGTCGTACATTTCCCCATTGGTTGCATGCACGATTGATATAGAGTCTGAACCAATAGAGCCTTGTGAGGCTAGGACACTGATAGGTGAATCCATTAATAGTTAACAGAGTTTATAGAAACTGTCCGGTATCTGTTCTTGACCGCTGTACTCTGTCCGATTTGATAGAGCTAGATATAACAAATTTTGATGTGATTATGGGTATGGATTGGCTAGTTTCTTACTACTCCAAGGTTGATTGTTATAAAAAGTTAGTTTAATTTCAGTTTCTAGAAGAACCAGTTCTGGAATGGTTAGGTAATATTGCAACGCCGAGGGGTAAGTTTATTTCGTACCTCAAGGCCAGCAGGATGATCAGGAAAGGATATCTTTATTACCTGGTTCGGGTACATGATGTGAATTTCGAGCCTCTGGCTCTCCAGTTCGTTCCCGTAGTTAGTGAATTTTTGGACGTATTTCCATATGAACTTCCCGATCTTCCTTCGGAGCGAGAAGTGGAGTTTTCTATAGATTTATTTCTTGGCACTAAGCCTATCTCGATCCCTAAATATAGAATGGTGCCAGCCAAGTTAATGGAATTGAAAGAGCATCTCAAAGATTTGTTAG
This sequence comes from Solanum sejunctum, assembly GCA_025642045.1. Classification (NCBI taxonomy): domain Eukaryota; kingdom Viridiplantae; phylum Streptophyta; class Magnoliopsida; order Solanales; family Solanaceae; genus Solanum; species Solanum sejunctum. Next base: position 17,535,583 of record JAOTQJ010000091.1, read on the forward strand.
AGAAAGGCTTTATTCGACCTAGCACCTCTCCCTAGGGAGCTTCGGTACTATTCGTGAGGAAGAAGGATGGGTCACTCTGGATGTGTATTGACTGCCGACAGCTGAATAAGGTAATTGTTAAGAGTAAATACCCCTTCCCTAGGATTAATGATCTGTTTGACCAGTTGCATGGAGCCAGGTACTTTTCAAAGGTAGACCTGCAATCAGGGTATCACCACGTGCGGGTGTGGGAAGAAGATATTCCTAAAATAGCATTCAGAACTCGCTACGGATATTATGAATTGAGAGTTATGTCCTTTAGGCTAACAAATGCTCCAGAAGTATTTATGGACTTTATGAATCGAGTGTTTAAACCATTCTTGGATGTGTTCGTGATTGTGTTCATTGACAACATCCTAATATATTCTTAATTTGAGGAGGATCATGCAGATCACCTGAGAACCATCCTTGTCATTCTTCGTCGCCAAAAGTTATATGTAAAATTCTCAAAATGTGAGTTTTTGCTATCTTCGGTGGCATTCTTAGGCCATGTTATAGGAGCTGAAGGCATCCGATTAGATTCCCAGAAAATTGAGGCCGTAAGGAGTTAGCCTAGGCCCATAACATCGACGGAGGTACGTAGCTTTCTAGGGCTAGCTGCTTATTATAAGAGATTTGTATAGAAGTTTGGTTCAATTGCAGCACCTTTGACAAAGCTAATGCATAAAGTGGCGAAGTTCTGGTGGTCCGATGCCTGTGAGCGCAACTTTCAGCTATTGAAGGAAAAATTGAGTATAGCTCCAGTTCTGACCTTGCTTGAAGGTACAGACAGGTATGTAGTTTATTGTGATGCTTCCAGTGTAGGTTTGGGGTGTGTATTAGTGCATCACGGCAAAGTGATAGCCTATGCTTCCCGGCAGCTCAAGAAGCATGAGCAGAATTAACCTACCCATAATTTGGAGTTAGCTGCGGTGATCCATGCTTTGAAAATTTAGAGGCATTATTTGTATGGTGTTTATGTTGATATTTTTGCAGATCACAAGAGTCTCCAGTACATATTTAAGCAGAAAGAGCTGAACTTGCGACAGCGACAGTGGTTAGAATTGCTGAAGGACTATGATATCGATATTCTCTACCATCCAAGGAAAGCCAATGTCGTAGCAGATGCACTCAGTCGCAAGTCCATGGGCAGTTTAGCTGACTCACCCCTAGAGAAGAAGGAGATAATTCAGGATATTCAGCAGTTAGCCAATCTAGGAGTTCGATTGGTAGATTCGAGTAACGCAGGAGTTTCTATCCGAGGCATAATTGAATCTTCTATTGTAGCAGAAATTAAGTAGAGGCAATATGAGGATACTATCCTAGTTCGATATAGGGACATAGCCCTGGAGAAGGAGCAGACCCCATTTGAGCTTTCTCCTGATGGGATCTTATTGTTCAGAGGCAGGTTATATATATCGGATGTTGCATGTTTGTGGCAGCAGGTTATGGGCGAAGCACTCGATGCCCATTATTCTATTCACCCTGGTTCGACAAAGATGTATCATGACCTCAGGTGCTTGTATTGGTGGGACGATATGAAGCGTGAGATAGCAGAGTTTGTTACCCAATGTCCGAACTGTCAGCAAGTGAAGACAGAACATCAGAAGCCTGGAGTGTTGTTGCAGGAAATGGAGATACCGACGTGGAAGTGGGATACTATCAATATGGACTTTATTATAGGCCTGCCTTGCACTCCTAGAAAGTTTGACTCTATCTAGGTTATTGTTGATAGGTTGACAAAATCAGCTCATTTTCTTCCAATTTGGACTACCTACTCAATTGAGGACTATGCCTGATTGTATATTAAGGAGATTGTGCGCCTTCATGGTGTTCTTGTATCCATTATCTCCTATAGAGGTGCCCAGTTTATGGCAAATTTTTGGCGGTCATTTCAGGTGGGTTTAGGGATGCAGGTATGTCTTAGCACAACATTCCATCCCCAGTCCGATGGTCAAGCCGAGTGTACTCTTCTGACATTAGAAGTTATGTTATGGGCCTGCGTGATGGATTTCCAAGGTAGCTGGGATGAGAACTTACCGTTTGATTGAATTTGCATATAATAACAGTTACCATTCCAGTATTCAAATGGTAGCGTATGAGGCATTATATGGTAGGAAGTGTCGATCACCGATTGGTTGGTTCAAACTTGGTGAGGCAGAGTTGATTGGACCATATATAGTCCAGCAAGCGGTGGGTAAAGTGAAACTAATTTGAGAGTGGTTATTAGCATCTTAGAGCCATCAGAAGTCTTATGCAGATAATGGCCGTCACCATTTAGAGTTCCAGGTTAGAGATTGGGTATTCGTGAAAGTATCACCCATGAAGGGTGTTATGAGATTTGGTAAGAAAGGGAAGCTGAGTCCAAGGTACATTGGTCCGTATCAGATCATCTACAGAATAGGTAAGGTTGCCTACGAGTTAGAGTTGCCAACAGATTTAAGAGGAGTTCACCTAGTGTTTCATGTTTCTATGCTTCATAAATGCCTCGGGGATCCTTCTAGAATTTTTCCTGTAGATATATACAGGTTATGGAGGAACTGACTTTCAAGGAACAACCCGTCGCTATATTAGACCATCAAGTTAGGAAACTTCAAAACAAGGATGTAGTCTCAGTTAAAGTGTTGTGGCTTAATAATAATAGAGAGGAGCTAACTTCGGAAGTGGAGGAGCAAATGAAGGAGAAATACCCTCATTTATTTCCCATATCTTCAGGTAATTCATTTTCCTTGTCAATCACGATGTATGATAACTAAACCGTTCATTATCAGATGTGGTGTTATAGACAAAGCTTGCATAGTTAATATGAAATTCGAGGATGAATATTCTTAAGGGGGGAGGATGTTAGAACCCGTAAGTTAGAAATTGGGTCAATTTGGTAAAGTTTGGGACCAAATGTAAATTTAATTTAAAGGGTGGTCTTTAAGATTTAAATTTTTTAGTGGAGTCATATGTGTGGCATTTTTTGATTGGTCTAAGAGTGTACTTGTACATATATATATATATGTATATATATCTTTTGTATGCAAGAGAGAGTTCAACACTTAGAAAAAAATTTGAGAGCAACAAGAGAGGGCTCTCGGGTTGCTACAGTAATCAGGGAAAAAGTTTTGTTTTTTTGATCTTTCAATTATTTGATGCTTCAAGCTTGGTATATTAAGTCTCCTAAGTGGCGTGGTGGCGTTAGTTGGTCAAGGAAGTGGTTGGTTCGATGGATATGAAGATTTGGGTCTAGTAAGGGACTTGAAAGGTATGTTAATTTCTAGCTTAATTTATGTAAATTAAAGCTTGTGGGTGTGTTAGGGGTGTGTTAAAATGAAGGTAAAACATGAAAAGAGGGTTGATTGTTAGCTTGAATTGTGAATTTGGAATTTGGGGTTGAATGGGTACAAGCTTGCATATGAAGATATATTGATTTACAGTCTTGTGTTTATGTTTATTTGTCATGAAAATAGTCCTTGTGGGGTGAAAGAAGTATTGGGAAACTATGTGAATGTATACATGAGGGTTTGCTCGAATTGAAGCCCCATGGGAAGTGTAATGTTATGTTTTAGCATTGGGGATTTGTGTTGGGCGTTGGAGTAATGTATTATAGTTCTTGGAGTGTGTAGGAAGGCTTGAACATGCTAGATGTGTACCTATATGTATGCTGACCTGTTTTATAAAAGTTGTGCCATAATAGCGTCTTGTGGTGTTTTTGATATTGTGATGGCATTGGAGAGGGATTATTGATGTAGGTTGTTGTTGTGTTTTTGATCTTGTGTAGGTTGTTGTTGTTGATTGATTATTTGAGCCGAGTTGAATTCTCGTGGCGGCGTATTTTAAGGTGAGATGTTGCCTAAATTTTTATAAAATTTGGAACAAAAAGGTAGGATTTAAGACCCAAATGGTTGTTAATCCTTGGCATTATTATAATTTGTGTAGACGTTGGGCATCCAAAAGCATAAATTGGATAGGTCTTGCATTAGAATTAATTGGACCAAGAGGTTGAGGTATGTAAAGATTCTTATCTCTTGGCGTGAATTAGTTGAGCTTAGTCAATGTCATATGTTTGAAAATCCCTTTTTCCTTCACAATTTGGGTCCAAAACCCTCCTATGTTTTCTCCTTGGTACTTTTATAAAAATTGTAATTGTATTTTGACTCTTGGGTATGTAGAGCCCGCAAGTTGTAAAAGTGTCAAACGGTTTAGTATATTGAAAGGATGTATTTTACTGGAGGGCGCAAATGCTCGTAATGTTCGACGAAAAGACTAAATGGGATCTATGTTCATTCCTTGCCACACTTATGCTAAATTAACTTCGTCCTTAAATTTTGAGTCTTTAGAATCCTTGAATGGTGTTCGTTTGACCAGAAGTTAAATAGTTTGGAAAAACTATAGGTTCAAATGATTCCGAAATTACAAGCGCATGCAACTTTCCGTAGAAATTCTAAATCACTTTAAAAAGATTGTTTTGAAGCCTATTCTAGTGATGTGCATAATAAAGATTAAGTAAGTTCATTTGAAATCTCCTTTACGTGTAAATTTGAGCAACTTTGACAATATTCATAAATGAATAGCTTCTTGAGTTCAAAAATGAATATTTTGCATATCCCTAAGCTTCTGAAACTAGTTCTTATGCATGTGATTCTCACGACTCTATTCATGCCATTATGATCTCGTTCCCCGGTTCTCGGGCCAGTTATTATCTTGCGTATGTATAACTATATGTATGTATGTACATATATTCCAAAGTAGGTTGGATACGATGAGTCGGTTTGCCCATAGGCCGGCTTTGCTTAGTCTGGAGACATAAAGAGCTGGGCTTGGGATATGTGGCATCATGACATGTGGGTACTAGGCTTCGTTTGCCCCGGCTCACGTGAGTGCTTGGCCGCTATTCACCTCTGCTCGTTTATCGGGCATGATGACCTCTATGCATTACGATACGTGAGTGCTTGGCCGCTGTTCGCCTCGGCTCGCCTATCTTATGACATGAGTGCTAGGCTATTGTTTGCCTCGGCTCACTTATGCTATAGTTAGGACTTGTGTTGGAGATTTTGAGTATTTGAAATTTCTAGTGTTATACTGTGGTGTGGCGCGAGTTTGGAGGTCGCCATCATTCTTGTCCGGTATGCATTATTTTGACATTCTAAATGAAAAATTATTTTGTCGTTTGCATGATGGTTTGACTCATATATTTTTATTGGGATTATTACTCTCATTTATATTTTGTACCTTCTGCTTTATATATTTAGTACGTATTTTGTACTGACCCCCTTCCTTCGGGGGGTACGTTTCATGCCTGCAGGTACTGATGTGCAGGTTAGAGAGCCATTTTCTAAGGACCTCTGTCTATCGTTGAAGTGTTGCCTTTGCCTTAGGAGCAGAGTTTTGGTATACACATGTACACTTATCTTCTGTATTTTGCATTTATATATATTCGACGGTATGATGGAAACCCATCCCATCCTATGATTCAGTTTGTATGTGTAGAGGTCTATGGATGCATGTGGGTATGGGATATTGTATTTGGTATGACTTCGTATGTATGATACATTTGTCGAGCAATTCTACCATAGCGGTGACCTTGTCGGCCCTCATATATATGTATATTGATATTTGCTGTTTGTTGGGGTCGCTATTTGCAGGTATGGTTAGTCAATAAAATAGAGGAAACTCTGCCGAAATTTTGATAAATTCCTTAGCCATTATAGTTGGAAATCCGGTTTAGTGTTTGTCTGGGTGCCCAATTGGCGCTAATCACGGTCCCTGGGTTGGTTCGTGACAGCCAGCATTGGAGAAGATTGGACTGTGAAAGTGGATGTCTCCTTTTGTCCCATAGAGGACTTGACAGACTTCTTTGGTATCCCCGACTGACTCGTCCTTTATCCCAGCAAGGTACAAGATGAATGTGGCAATGACATCTCTTCATTGCATCACTGTTGGCTCATAGGTGGTGATTGTCGGTTATAGAAACTCCTAGATAAGTTCCTTGTTGATAGTATTCTAACATTGATGTGATTGTATGATGTCTTGATGGATAGTGAGGTGATAGAGTTTTGCCCTTTACTCTGAGTTGAGGATGAGTGATTGGTGAGTTGATATTATACTTACATATTCTGTTTAGCCAATTTAACATATAGTACATTTCATGTACTAACGCCCCTTTGGTGCTACATCATTTTATGATGCATATTCTGTAGACAGATAATTTCAACAGCACAATCGTTGAGGTTTACGAATTCCAACAGAGACTTGGTGAGTCCTCTCTTGTTTTCGGGGGATATGTTATCTTCTTTTTATTTATTCTAGATTTATTTCATTAGACTGTGGTAGCCATGGTCTGCCATGATACCTTCTTAGAGAATAGCTATAGAGACTTCATAGACATAGACAATTGATTGTTCATGGCGGGATTGACTATTTTCCCACTTTTATTTCTATCGAATGGCCTATTTCATACTCCTTATGATAATGATTGTGATAGCCCACTATTAGTTTATTATTTCTTTATATCTTTCGCTTATAAGTTGATTGAATGAATGCAATGAGATTAAGTGGTTCGCTTGGGGGCTAGCAATAGTCTCTGAGTGCCAGTTACATCTACGGTACCCTCTTAAGGCGTGACATTGTAATAGTAATAGTAATAGTAATAATAGTAGTAGTAATAGTAGTAATACTAAAAGCACTAATAGTAATAATAATAATAGTAATAATAATAATAATACTCATAATAATAATAATAACAACAACAACAACAACAACAATAATAATAGTAACCATA
>JAOTQJ010000091.1:17575856-17587480 GCA_025642045.1 Solanum sejunctum
AACAACAACATACCCCAGTGCCTCAAAAGGCTCCCGCTCATTGCGGGGTGAGGGGGGGTCGGATGTACGCAGCCTAATCCCTATGTTTAAAAACATAAAGCGGCTGTTTCCAGACCCATCATGTTGTTATTCTTTTTGACATAAAAATTTGGAAATTCTATGGAACGAATTTAATTTCAATTAATATTTTTATTTTATCTTAAATTCTAACTCATGCGTATATAAAAGTAATATATTTTTCTTAAAGAAAAATTTTAAATATACCATAAACTCTAGAATAATCATAAAGATGATATCAAGATGTGGGTGAACTCTTTGTGATAATCAAATAATGATTCACAAAATATCATGGAGATCAAATATATCTCTATGAAATTCAAATAATCATAATTTCAGAAATACGCTACTAATGGGCTAAAATCACTGAGAAAATTTAAAAATCGAGAAAATAAATAAATTTGTACTCATATTTTTATAATATTTTATTTAAAATTATAATTTATTTTTTATTATTTTAAAATTTGTAGCAAACAATTGATGTTATTATTTATCAATATGTTATTTGATATTATGTTGCTCGAACTCTTTAAAAATATCAATGAATGTGTACTAAATTTACCAAAAATAATATATTTCTGAAGAATTCGACATAAATGCAATATCAAAAAAGAAATGTCGATGTAACTTAAATTTGATGTCACTCATGATAAAAATCCACATTGTGTAAATACAACTGAAAGTGGCAAATATTCTAAGGGAAAAGAAAAAAATAGTGGGTACATGGGTAGTTGTTAGTAAATTATTAATAATAAATTTATTATAAAGAAATGGTAGGTAAAATTTGGTAATTTGAACGGAGCCAAAAGTTGTGAAGACATCGACAGCGAATAACCTCTATCGAACGAAACATATGATGGGCCTTTAATTTTTATTTTATTTATTTTATATTAATAATTTGGTATCTTATAATTATTAATAGGATTAATTTAACTTGTGATTGTAATAATTTTTAAAGTGATAAAAAATAATTTTTAATCACAAATAAAATATAAAAAGATATAATTTTATTGATAAATAATATTGGTACAAATTTGTTTCTTTCTCCTAAGATTTTCCTGTTATTCGAGAGTCATAACTGATGTATTTTTTGAACTTAGGATGATTTCGATCTCCAATAATCTTATTTTGTTCTTTTTATGAATATTCCAAAAATTCATGGAATATTTGAGATTTCTTTAAGAAAGACAATATTTGATGTCTTCATGTTCTTTTTTTTGAATACCAAAGAATATATGGGATATTCGAGATCTTTTTGAGAAAGACAATATTTAATATCTTCGTGATCTCTTTGTGAACATTGCTAAAGTTCATGGGATGTTTCAAATGACTCTTTAATGCAATATAATGCTCTTCATATACACATAAGTTAGAGTTTAGAATAAACTAGCTTCTAAGAAATCTAGTTGAAATCAAACATGTCTTGTAGAGTCCCATAAAAATTTAATATCTACAAATATCTCCTACTTCAAGAATTGTCGGAGTGTAGACTTGATGAAACTCAAAGACGAGGAGCTTAAATTACACATTTTTTTCACCTTAGTGATTTTGTGGCTTTAGATTTGTAGATTTGATTTGTGAGAGAAGAGATGAAGGGCAGATTTGGTCTCACTGGGCGTGTCAATTTATTTATAATATATTTTAAAGTGGTGAAAAAATAAATTGTAACCACAAATAAAATATAAAGAAACATGTTTTTATTGATAAATAATATAGGTACAAATATATTTCTACATTGATTCTTCTCTCCTAAGATTTCTCTATGAATCGAGAGTCGTTAGTGGTATATCTCTCAAACATAAGATGATTCAGATTTGATTTTCATGAAAAGATTTATGTGAATCTTGTTTCAATATTTGATTATCAAAAAAAGTCTGGTATATTTTAATTTTTTTTTATGAATAATCATCGAAGATTTATGGGACATTTGAAATTTCTTTGACAAATACAATATTTGATATCTTCATGATCTCTTTGTAAATTTTTTCAAAGGTCATGAGATACTTGAGATGCCTCTCTAAGAAAATAAAATATTATTTATATAAAAATAAATAAGTCTAGAGTAGAATAATCTCAAAATACCTAATTGGAATTAAACATATTTTATTGGCTCATATAAAATTTCACTATCTACAATTAAGGCTCGTTGAAACAAAAGACACTCCTTATCAAAAAAATTTAAATGTGATACTTTTAATTGAGTGTAGAAGGTTCTCAACACATTGCACCAATTTTCAAACTCAAAATGAAAAATACCGTCTGGAAATGACTTCTACCCAAATCACACTAGTCAACCAAAAGGGGACCACTGCCTCTTCTTAATTCTTGTTTTGGACTTTCATTTCAGAAATAGCATAATCATATCTTATTATATTGAGATTATTTATGTGTTGTAATCTATAGATGTTGTTGGTTAGTTGGTTTTAGTGATTGGTTAGGAGCACTTGGAGCTTTCTTTTTCTTTAGCAAATTTATTATTAGACAAAGTGTCTAATAATCTATTTCAAAAAATCAATAGAAATAAAAAATAGTATGAAGAATTAGGTTTTATCTTATCGATTCTATGATGTAACTAACCTCTACTAACTAGGGCACTAACTCATTCTTCTTGCAATCATACTTTTAAGTACAAATACAAAAGTTTTTGGACATAATTTGCTATTCAAAGAAAGTTGTGAAACTTGCTTTCCTTTCGCCAAATCGTTGTCGTTCTTTATTGACACCAGTAGCTTTTACACCCAAACGCACACACAAGTGTATGGGTCATGCAAATAATAAAATGGCTCTTTTTAGGAGCTAGGTATTGATTCCACAGGGACTTGTGGATTAACTATTTAATTAAATTATAATAATTCTAACCGTTTATTTAATTGAAAATTTTTAAAGATGAACTTAAATTAATTAAATTAAAAATAAAATAACGACTGAACAAGTAACCAAGAAGAGAGAAGATTTTTACAATAATCAATAAATGAATCGATCTAGGATTATAGTTTAAATAATTATTATATTTAGTATCAATTTCATCAACTTATTTTATTATCTAGTTGTTGATTCACAGAGTTAATGATATGGCCATGGCCTCCCGACCTCTAATCATCTACCCTTGTTGAACACCTAGCTACTCATTGTAACAATTCGATTTCTCAGGTCATGATAGCACCTATCATAACCCACCGACAAGTAAGTCAATCCATAACCCAGAACTGCTAGTAATGGGTTTAAGGAAAAAAAATAAATAGGAACCAATTAGTTTAAGGATCAATACAGTAAGTGAAACAAACTAAAATCAGTAAAATGTATACAAGTCCATAATGATCCCTCCCAAAACCTTTTAGCTGATACAAAATCAACACAAGTCCTAAGAGTGGACCAATATATATATATAAACACACACACAATAAACTAGTCTCAGAATAACAAAAGACAGAGCCATAAGTACAGAAAGAGATAATAATGATTCAAAACGTCATGAGCTCACCCTCGTCTCTAGATCAGACTATTGCAAGCTCGAGGAATCAACATTGGCAACTTCTACTTAGATCTATATCATGAAAACAGATGCAGTGTAGTATGAGTATCAAGACAATAGGTACCAGTAGGCATATATAATACCCCATACTACTCTAGCTAAGATTAGCCCAAAGCAAGAGAAAAATTGAAAAATGTTCAGTGGTGATGCAGACCTGGACAAAAATTTATCAATGAAAAAGCAAAACATTAATTTTATAATAATAGAATCTGCGACAAGTTCACATCACATACTTATTTGTCTTTAGTAAATTGAGGTTAGGATGCGGACTTGGGAGCAAAATTTTTCCCAACGTTTATTTTAATAAAGAGCAATTTGGTCTTTTTTCACCTCTCTTAGACTTAAACTACAAAGCTTAGGGACCAAAACCCATCCCATATCAGCATATAAAGGTTTTTTTTTTTCTCTTTTTAACACCTTAAAATTTTGAGAACAAGGACTGAAGAGAAGAGGAAAAGCTAGGGTTAAAGGATTTCAAGCCTTACCTTCAATTATTTCTTAATAAATCTCCATTCGAGGTATGTAAGGCTAATCATAACATTGAATTGAGTTCGTTCAAGCACTCCACATCTAAATTCATTCTAGATTGAGTATTATAAGTTAAATTTAGCCCTAATTGTCTTGAATTCTAAATTGCGTTCAAATCTTCATTCTTGAGTTCTACTAAACTATGCATTGAGATTATTATTGATTTATATATTTTAATTCTTGAAATGATCATTCATGGCTATTTTCTTTTGAACCCTAGTTGAATTGATGATCATGATTTTACTATGAAATATGTTAAATTGAGATTTGATGATTTCATGCAATGAGCAAAGTATTATTATTATTAACTTAATTTAAACATAATTTATATGATTTTTTCTTTGAGTGTAAACTTTGGTATGAGAATAGAGTTTTAATGAGATGCATTTGAATGATAAAAGTATATGATTTGTAAATTAAAAATATGATGAGTTGAAGCAAGATTGAGTTTAGAAAGTCTATTGAGATATGATGAGATGACTTAAAACACTTTTATATAAACTAAGTAGATTGGAGTATGAATTCACAAAACTATTTTGAATGAGATTGGGTTGACTTTTAAGTATTATGGTGGAGCGTAAGCATCCACTGAGTATAAGGGGATCATGTCCCTTGTCAGAATAACAACAAACAAAAATAACTAAAATAGTAATAGCAACAAAGTAAAATGGGACAAGTTATTTTACGTGAAAACATGCACCCTTGCTCAAGGGAGGAGAAAATCACGATCTATACTTACAGAATTTCAACCCAACTCCATTAATCTCAAGGGAGCAAAGCTTTGAACTACAAACTCTTGTAATCAAAGAACCTAACTCTAGGTCTCTTCCCGCTCACTGTGATAACTCAACCATAGGTACGAGCTAACTAAGTAGCTACTTCGCTACCGATAAAATCAACTAACTCTAGCCAAGTTAGACTTCAACACTCACCATAACTAACTCTAGCAATGAAGAGTGAAAAATGTTTCTGATATCGAATTTATATATAGAATAGGAATCGATTCACAACAAGTAAGTACCATTTAAGCACAATGAAATACACAAAGTAAAAACAACACTAATTTTGCTAAGTGTACTACTCGAGAGCCTCACCAAGAACACTCGCTCAATGTGTGTGGAAACCCTCAAACTTTCTCTTCAGGAAATGCTAGGTATATATACCCAACATCAGCAATATTTAGAGCAATTTCATTGACTAGACAATTTCTGCAGAGCATGCCAATGCACACTAACAAATAGCAAACTGGCAAGTACACAATATATTATTTGTTGTGTGTCACTTTTAGATTCACAATACACATGGAATCAGATCCCTTATTTATTTTCTGTTTCGATAGTTTGTTAAATCATTAAAATTTCATAATATAATTTTCTCCTTTTTTGATGATCACAAACTCATAATATTATCTACAATGACTTTAGGCATATTCAACATTCTTTAAGGGGATTACTTATTATCAGTTCATTTGTTAGGTTCCGAAAGCATTATTATTTTATCTCCTCTTGGCATCATAAAGAAGAAATGATAGTAAACCCCAAATTAATGCAATACAAGCATATTGTAAGGCATAGTCAAAAGACAACACATTCATTTTTGACAAAATTAACCATAGACAGAGAAAAAACAAGAAAAGAGCATTTCATTAAAACCAGAACAACAATCATTCATTAAATAAACTATGCAAAAGAGACTGCATCTTTGTATAACTTATTTCTAGTTAACAATGAAATTTTATACTTTTTAAGTCAGAATCTTCATTCAAACATATAATTTAATAAATTGGTGATGTTTTTATATATTTAAAACCAATGTACAATTTAATTTATTTGGTGAAGCTATTATATTCATCAAACCAAAGGATTAGAGAATCAAAAGATTTTATTCTCCAAAAATCAGACAGTTAAATTTTATGTAGAATAAAAAATTACGCAATTTTTAATATCTAAAAAAGAATTAACAATAATATGATTTTCTTTTATCAAGTTTGTTAGAATTTTTAAAGTTGCCGCAACACTCAACTTTTCACATACATCAGAAAAATTTGGCTTCTCAGAGAAAAAATGCAAGAACGAAAAGATTATTTTCATTAGATACATTTGTAGAAAAATATAAGTCAATGATATGATGTAAAAGATTATGAATTTCTCAAAAAAAAATAAATGAGACAACACTAATGCACATTAATACTTGAGACTATGTCATGGTTGTCATGCATAATTTACTTGAAAATTTATTCTTTTCTCTTTTTTATTTTGTCTTCAAAAGAGTAGAGAAAAATAATAACAATTTTAAATTCCTAAAGTTTGTTGGTTAATCTGAATAGAAAATCATTTAGACCAAAAGTTTGTATTGTACAACAAAATTTTTGTAAAACAAAATTTTCCGAAAGTAATAAACACAAAGTTTCTGATAAATTTTTAAAAATTAAAAAATTAAATTAGTAATGAAAATAAAATATGTACGGAAAAATAAAAACAATATTGAAAAGAAACAAATATTCGAATGCATTGAATTTACTGTATATCCTTAAGAAATTTAATCTTCTCACGGTACCTGAGGTTGTGGATTATTTTCTCTCATGATAAAATGAATATACTTATAAAGAAGTAGTGATGCCTCCAACTTTAATATCTTCAGCGAACTCAAAAAGTAGCAACTGAATCACACAAAGACCCGACTTTATTTGTAAGAAAATTTATGCAAAAGGAGGAGGAAATTCCATACCAAAAAATGAAAGAAAATTCAATACTCAAAAATGAGAGAAAATTTATCTATTTATAGTCAACAAAGTATACTTATTGTGTTTTATTGAAAAAATCACAATCATTTAAAAAAGATACAACATTTCAAAAAGTTCATAACCGTTTATGAAATTAATCACACAATCTTTTGAAAAAGGTCATAACTCTTCAGAAAAGTTATGATCCTTTAGAAAGGTCATAACTTTTCAAGAAAAAAGTCAGATCCATTTGAAAAAATCACCATCTTTTAAAAAAATAACTTTTTACAAAAAACACAATTCTTTCATTTTTATTTATACCTTTAAAAACTCAAAAATTAGAACAATTAATGTTAAAAAGGAAAAAGATGAAGAAGTTACATTTTGGGGTCCATTAAACGAGTGAGAATAAAGAATCTAACACATTCTTTATCCTTAGCGCGTGTTCGGGGGTGTGCTTTAGACAAGATATCTCCGGTCGACCACCAATCAATGGTCGACTTGTGTTGATTATAATTATGTATTCAATTATGCACAAGTATTATACACAGTATGCTGAGGTGATTTTTGGACTAGTTTGCTTCATATCAAATTTAAACACACCCACAACAAACTATTTTTAATCACTAATATACTATACAAGTTTACTTGTTTAATGATTATGATATTCAAACTAATTTATATATATATCGATTAATTTTATAAGATATCTGTTATTTTTGATTATCAATATGCACCAAATAATTTTGTTCATCAAACTTAACACAGATACAAAAATTATCTTGCATTTTTCCTCTATTAAAATTTGAATTTAAAATTTAATGACTCTCGATCACTTTATTGATGTCTAAATCAACACTCCTTTAGTGCTATTTAAGTGCTTTTATATGCCCTATTTTTTGAAAAAGATTTAGTTAACATTGTGATCTTTTCACACATTTGGCACATATCCACCCTCGCCAGAATGAATTATTTTTCTTTTACGAATGTATACAAACCAAAAGCACAAATTGTATGACCAAGTTATTTAAATAGTATCTAATCCTCCTTTGGTCCAATTTGAAAATACTACTTAATTCATGACTTTTAGGTGTGAAAGCAAAAGGGGTTGTTGGAGCACCGAAGACTAGCAATACTCAATAAATCTATGAATTAATTGACCCCAAAAGTAGAAGTATTTCAATGACCTTCCTGGCTGCTTCCATTTGAAACTTTCATTTCTTTGCATTTAGACTAAATAAATGTGTCAAAATCCCCCAAACTCTCCACCACCTATAAATTTCTAATCAAATTTCCCCCAGTTTCTTGATCAACCATTTAAATTTCTTGATTCAATAATCAAAAGCCCCCAAAAATCAATTCTTGAACCATTGGGAACATACCCAAATCCTTCTAGTTTTGGTTGCTTGTCTTGTTGGTTTCTTTTAGAATCAAGAAAAGGGAAAAAAAGGGCACACACAAGAAATGGATACTAAGCTCTTAAGAAGTAATTTATTAGTGTTTTCATCTATCTTGTTAATTCTATTTACTTGTTGTTATGGTCAAAGTTGCTCAACTCATCAATTTAGAAGCAACAATGTTTTTGCAACTTGCAATCCACTCCCTGTTCTGAACTCTTTTCTTCACTGGACCTACCACCCTGCAAATCACACAGTGGATCTTGCTTATAGACATGGTGGTGTGACAGAGTCTGCTTGGGTAGCTTGGGCTTTGAATCTCGGTAGTGCAAGTATGGTTGGATCTCAATGTTTAATTGCTTTTAGAAATTCTAGTGGACAAATTCATGCCTACACATCACCAATTACTAGCTACAACACTCAGTTGACGGAGGGTCCTTTGAGTTTTAGAGTGCCTAGAATTTCAGCAGAGTTTGCAAACGGTGAGATGATCATTTTTGCCACTTTGGAACTTCCTAGTGGGAGGACTAGTTTTAATCAGGTATGGCAAAATGGTCAAGTTTCTGGACAAGCTTTACAAGCACATAGTATGACTGGTGATAACAGGAGGAGTGTTGGAACTGTGGATTTTGTTAGTGGACAAACCTCAGGGGGTGCTGGTGGAGGTATATCAGCCGATTCTAGACAACGTCGAAGAAATGTGAGTTTATAATTTCGAGTATTTTTTATCTTGTCATAGACAACTTATAACTGGTTTGGTGAAGTCTGCATAACAATACCACGTCTGGTAGTTGGTTAATTTGATACCATGTTTGATTTGCAATCTAGAAATCAATGCATATTCATGAACAATTAATTTCTTAATAAAATTTCGTCATAACTAATTCATATACTACTAATAGCTGCATAAATTTAACCAACTACCAAACAAACCCTTTGTGCTAAAGAAATGGATGGATGGTGATGACTCATGTATTTGACTCTAACTTGTTTTGGAATTGAAGCGTAGTTATTAGATAACGACAGTGATAGCTAATTTTTTCCACCCTATACATATGGCTCCTCTGACGATCAAAAATCTTGAAACTTTTGACAGATTCATGGAGTGCTGAATGCAGTTAGTTGGGGTGTAATGATGCCAATGGGTGCTATATTTGCACGGTACTTGAAAGTGTTCAAGTCAGCTAATCCAGCTTGGTTTTATCTACATGCTGCTTGTCAAACTGCTGCTTATTCTGTTGGTGTTGCTGGATGGGGCACTGGTCTCAAACTCGGTAGTGATTCTGTTGGAATTAAATACAATACTCACAGAAACATCGGCATCACTCTGTTCTGCCTTGGAACCCTTCAGGTATCACAAATATGGTTTTGTCTCCAAGTATTTGACTGAATTTTCAGATATAGGTCACTTTTGTTTTTTGAAATTCAAATCCTGTTATTTAGAATCTGAAAGGTTAAATCTTCATATCAAGATAACAAAATAAATTTTACTTGGTTAAACTCTCAGAAAGAAAAGAAAAATGTCAACCATTTTGGGACAGGGAAGTACCTATAAGATGCCGAGAAATATATAGAAAGAATCATACGTGATAGTATAAATTGGACACAACTGGCAGAGGCGGATTCAAGATTTAAAATTAATTCAACATGTCAAGTTCTTACCATTAAACTCATTGTACTTTTTGAAATTTATTTGTTGAAATCTTAGTGGTTTTACAACACATAACTATGTTGACTAGCTCTCCAATAAGATATTTTTAGCTCTTGATTAACATACTAATTCCGAAGGGGAGCTTTGGAGCACAAGTAAAATTGTCTCTATATGACCTATAGGTCACGTATTTGAGTCGTGGAAGTACCCGTTAGTGGTTGACTGTCTACAAGGTTGCAGTCCTCCGAAACATGCTAATATGGAATGCTTTGTGCATCTGGCTGCCCTACTCGATTAACATACCAGTCCTTAACACTACTAAAATGACTGAAATTAGTTAAAGTTCTGTGATGATCGTTTGCAGTTGAACTACAACATTTGTCCTTGGCTAATTCTTATTCTTTTCTCGTATTAGTAGTACAAATTCCAAGTTGTAATTGTGTGGTTTTATATGATAATAGGTTTTCGCTTTGCTATTGAGACCGAAGCCAGACCACAAGTACAGACTCTACTGGAGCATTTACCACCATGTTACTGGATACGCGGTCATCATTCTTAGCATCATCAATGTGTTCGAGGGATTTGATGCCTTAAATGGACAGAAGAACTGGAAAAAGGCTTACATTGGAGTTATCATATTCTTGGGAGCCATTGCAGTTTTGTTGGAAGCCATTACTTGGTTCATTGTCATTAAAAGGAAAAAAACCACATCAGTTTCCGACAAGTATCCTCATGGGAATGGGGCTAATGGATATGCCAGCAGGTCATACGACCAGACCGCGTAAATAAATATGTGTTCTCTCTAATAAATCATACTATAGTCTATGTAGTTTTTGAATTATTTATAGGTATGAGGCATGTTTGTTTTTGTTCTAGTTGAGATTTATGATTTAGCATCAGCTTTTTGGGATTTTTGGATGCTAGATTTAGATTATCTTGCTGATGGATATGGATGTAATTTGTTCTCGTGTAATATACTAGTTGCGGGAGCCCTCGCATAATATTAACTTTTTATTGTATTTTTATAATATGCAAAATTATATTTATATTGAAACATAACTCTAAATAAAATTTTAAATTTTCAAGTAATAAATTTATTCTAAAAAAATATAAAACATAATTTTTAGAGTTTAAATTATATGCACGTACAAGATTTTCTATATCATCAAGTAATTTTAAAGATAATTACATACTTTTTTCTAGTAATATGTTTACTTTTTGAAAAGAATATAATTTAGAAAAAGTGATTTGAATCCTAGTTATACTGTAATTCAAATTTCTTTCTAATTTTTAGATGTTTTTCTTTCTTAATTTGAATCCAAATTATACTCTCTCTTTCTCATAGGTATTGTATGACAATGATAAAATGACGATGTTGTGATTCTTGTCTTTTCTTTTTACTTTTATTCCTTTTGTTTTTCTTAAATTATGTTGTTCATCTTTCATTTTATTTCAACAATACTTAATTTACGATATTCATATTTATAATAATAATAATTCTAATAAAATATGTAATCAAAAAGAAGATTTGAAAGAGGTGGAAGATGTAGAGAATTGTTCAAAAGATATTCCGTCTTCTATAAAAAAAATACAACAATAAAAAAATAAAATAAACACTTAAAAAATACTTAATTATCTGGAAAAAAAATCAATAAATAAAATTAAAATATATCTAAAAAGGTTAGCTTTGATTGTAGATATAAAAATTTAATTGTTATATATTAAAAAAAGACTGCA
>JAOTQJ010000091.1:17597151-17607198 GCA_025642045.1 Solanum sejunctum
GAATATGAGCAGGGTGGGGGAGAAGGAGTATGCGGGTTAGGACTTTTTAGCAGCATGTTTACTGTTTTCAGTTCTATTAGTAAAGTTCTGTTCTATTACCACTTTAATATTGTTTTGCAGAATAAATATTTTTAGTATATTTTTTATCTCCATTTATTTTGGAATTGGAAATGGCCAAATGATAAATTGCCAAATGATCCATTTATCTCCGTTTCTTGTATAGTTTTTTAGGAGTCTTGTTCACTGTTTTTAACCTCCACATTAATGTTGTTTATAGTAAAGTTTTGTTCTATTAGCATATGTTGAGCGAACATGTTCTAAAAAATTTTGTGGGATGGGGTGAGGCGGGTAAAAAATAAAATATTATTTTATATGAGGCAAGACGGAGTGGGTAAAATTCTTGCGGTTTTATGTGGGCCTGCCCCATTGTCATTCTTAGTATTCTCTTCTCATTTAACTTTGTGGTTGGTTTAAAGTTTTTTTTAAAAAAATATCTTTCCAGTTATATCATTGAATTACTATGAAATTTTCTATTTTATGTAATTAAGTCAAAATAGATAATTGCCAGAGAAGCTTATTTTTTTATAGCCTTCTAACTAGCTTGGAAAAGAATAATTTTATTGTCATGTTTGCTACTTTTTGACTTAGTTATTTGAGGTTAAATAATTGTCATCTTAATAAATTGATCACTCACAAAATATCAATTTTTAATTTAATAAAGATTTTAAAAGACCGTAAACAATAATAAAATCGAATAAATCATCTATATTTACTCATACAAGTTGTAACCTATAGTTTTAAATATAACTAGTATTATAAAAAAAAATCACCCAACTTTGAGAATTTATTCAGCAAAGTCAAATGGTATATAAAATCACTTAATAAGGCCTTCGTATTAACAAAATCATTCAACTAAATTAATTATTAAAAAAATTGACATGACAATTTTATTTTTTTATATTATATAAATATGAAACCCACAAAATAAATAAAATTTAAATTTGATATGACAAAAAACTATTCTATTATATAAACATGAACCCATAAATAAATAAAATTTGTAAGTTAATTCATTTAAATAAATATACTGGTACAAAATTACAAGTGTAATTCAATAAGTGGGGTCTAGGAAGAATAAAATATACATAGATCTTACCACTGTCTTATAGAGATAGAAAGATTGTTTCTAGAAAATTGTCGTCTCAAAAATTAAGCCCGATAAGTAGAAACATCACTGGCAAAAAACTGCAAGTATAAAACATAAAATTAAGAAAAAAAGAATAATTAAAAAATTTTGAGAGGATTAAGGGATAGTTTAGTTATTTAAGAAACTTATCCAAGAATTGTTAAACCTTGAATTAGTTATTTTTTTATTTTCTAGAGATAAAATAGGATATTCTATAAAGTATAACTAATCCATGGATTAAATTAACTAATGTAATCAAACTGAACTATTGAGGGACCATTATTAATATAATACTGTCTATCAAATGGGTCCTTAGTATTAAATGCTTTTTGTTTAAGCTACAAGTACATGGATGATGGATAAAGATTCTTTAGGAGAAATTGAATTGCGAAAGCCTGAAATAATGAGTAGACGGTAAAATAACAGCAATTGAAGCATAGGGGTAAACTTGTTCCAAATAAGATAGTGACAATTATTCTTTTCAAAACCTTTTGACATGTTCAAAGGCAAACAGAAAATTTAATTTTATAAATTTTAAATTCTAATAAAAAAATAATTTACTGAGTTTCGGTTAAATAATATATATCTATTAAGTAATTTTGCTTAATACAAATATAAAATTTAGATTAAAATTATTGAGTTTTACTAAATTGGTAAATCATAATTTTACTTTGTCCATATCTGCATTAAACAGCTATACTGGATGAAGATATTTTTAAATGTATGATAACGTTTGGAAAATTTCTATCGGAGTAGTAATAAGGAAAGCTAAAATTTAAATTGTTTCAAATAGTAAGGGATCAAATTTGGCTATTTTTAATTGGCTCTAAATTTAAAATTGAACATCATTAATTAGTGTTTTGTTTTATGATTAGAAAACTTTTCCTCCTGGAAAGAAACAGATACATTCCTATTTCTGGACACGCATGTATGTTTTTTTTTTTTGGTCTTCTCACTCTATTCTAAGCTTGTATTAATAAAAAATTTTCATTTGTTTGGCCATAATTTTTACGATCATTTAATTTTTACTTTGAACAAATTTTATGAAATAATATCATTACGTACTTAATAGTCAAATAACTACATACATATTATAAACAAAAATACAATACATAAGTTGAGTGAGTGCCTTCGTGGTGTATTTCTCAAGTTTTTCAAGTTGGGATTAATAAGTAGTGAGGTATTTTTTATAAAACACAAAAATTTGAAATAACTTTTAGATTTTCAAAAAGTTCTCAAAAAATTGAATTTAGCCCAAAAATTATTTTTTTTCTAGTTTGTGGGAATTTGAATTTTCTTATTAAAAATATTTGTCAAAAATAATAAGTTGTATGATCTAACACTTTTTATCAAGGTTTTTTCCCATAAACTACTTACTTTTTTATGGCCAAATAGTTCCTAAGTAAATTCTCATTCTCTGGTATCTTTTTTTTTAAAAAGAAATTTCATTTGATGTTGGATGTCTACTTTAGACTTGACTATCCTCTTTCCATCGAAAAGCACCATATTGAGGATCAAATATTTTCTATAAAAAAATAATTAATTTTATATTTAAAATTTAAATTTAAAATTTTTATTTCAAAATAAAAAAATATTTATCAATCTATCCACGTCTTTTTGATGGTTCTTAGGTACGAAGGGTCTCTTTCTTATTTATTTTAAAATTTGAATATAATAGTACTATTCCACATGAATGTGTCCCTAAATGGTATTATATTTCAAGATTTATTGATGTACCAATCAAGAAATGGGTCACACTATTTTTTGGCTTCTCTTACACTCAAAAATGACACGCTGTTTTCGTACATTAATTTGAAATGACAGGATTTGAAGATCAAAAGTTTTAGTAGGCATTTCACCCTAAATTTCAAATATTTTTATTTTTTGAATTTTATGAAGTTATGATTAAAATTAGAGTTATATTTAATTATATTTTTTTTATAAAAAGTATTTGAGATAATGTGATATTCAAGTGTACTAAAATAAAAACTTAAAAGTAAAATGAGTTTTAAATTTGAAATAAGTTATACTCCTTCCTTTTAAAAAAATATTCTATTTTTCTTTTTGATTTATTTTAATAAAGAATAACTCATTTCCTTTTTTGACAAAACTATAATTTTAACTTTCCACGTGATGTATTTAAAATTACAAGATTAAAAATATTTTGACTAATTTGATATACTTTTAATTTGTGATCACAAGATTAAAACATCTTCTGTAATCTCTTCAACTCCGTATTAGGTCAAATTTGATTATTCTATTTTAAATGGAGGAAGAATAAGTTAGTTTTTCAAAATAGATTAAAACTACTTTTTCAAACTTCCAAATTATTTTTTTTAAAAGAATAGTATAATTAAAAGTTTTGTCAATGGTATAATCAAAAGTTGTTTTGAATTTTTTTCTTTTCTCTAAAAGAGAAAAGAAAAAGAAAAGTTATGGCTAAGAAGTCTAAGAAAGTGGGGGACACCATCTTTCAGGTGAGATTTTGAGATAAAAGGTCATTTTAGTGCTGATAATTCAACTTGCCAAATTGTCAATATTTTAGAATCAATAGAAAAAGATATACAAGTGGATCTATATAAACACACACTTGTGGTTTTACTTTCTTGAAAATTAATTTTGATGGTTGGAGAATTTTTTTTGTAAAATAATGAATCTATTCTTCCATGACATACACCAATCAAAACAGAAATTGCTTGAAGAAAGAAAGCCTTTGCCCTATTTGTTATTGTCCTTTTCTACGAGAAGTCCTAGTATATTGGAGATGGAAGTCATCATAACTAAAATTATAGATAAATATTTATTCATATCCAATATTTTGTCAAAGCAAACAATTTAATCTTAGTAATTAACGTACCAATATATATTTGTGTATGCAAGATATTATTATATTCATCAATTTAATGTAAATATCAATCCTGGGTTCATCCGAATCCCCTTCGATGAAAAATTATACTATTTATATATGATAAAAAGTAAATTTTTATTTATATTTTTAAAAATTTTGAACCTCTTTAAAAAAAACTCTAACTCTGACATTGAAAAGCTAGTAACCTTTTTTATTTGTTTTGAGTGGTGGTGGTGGTGGTGCTAATTTCATTATTTATTTATCAAATTAGAAATTGTTATTTTTGGACCATAAGAAAAGAAGAAAAAGGGAAATCCATATCGAATGGTCTGCTTTCACGGAATATTTCCTTTTCCCTATTTTCTTTGGTTGAAAAGAATAAGGCATAAACTTTCTTTACAAAGGAGGATCTAGTTTATTATCAAGCAATGAAGTAGATATGTTCACGTTATCTAGTTTATTACCAAGAAAAGGAGGATCCCAAATTCAATATTTTAAAGGTATAAGTATAATAATGACATCTGAACCCATTCATACTACAATTCTGGATTCACCTATTTCATGGTGTTGCAGATCCTCAAAACTCCAATTCCTGGGCTCCTGACTAACTTTGTTGAGAATTTAATTGGACCACTATAATGAAGGCGCTGAAAACCCATCTTCTCCTGGATAATAGAAAGTGAATGACTTTTTTTTTCATCATGCCTAGCCAGGGGTGCCAGATTCCCGGACCAACTCCTCTCTACTGATCTTCAAGCTGCTAAATTTGTGTTTTTCTTTATTATTTTTTAATTTTTTCTCATTTAATTCGTCTGTTCGCGATATTTTGCAGGTTAAACAACTGAGACTCATATTAGATTGTACAAATTAAATCAAAAAAGAAGAAAAGAAAATATGAGTCTTTGTTGTGTTCAATTGTTAGTAAAGTTTTGCATGCCCTTCATGCAAAAGAGAAAATGAAGGATTAATTTGTATTAAGACTGCCTAGTTAGTCATTAACTAAGTTGTTAGTTTAGTAATTGCAGTTAGTTGGTTAAGTAATTAATTAGTTAAAGTAAAGTTTGGATATTAATCCCATAGAGTAGGCTGCATGTAAGAATGTATATATACACATAGTTGTACATTGTGTTACACAATTTTCTGAGAAATAACAGATTCAGTCCCAAATTCTCTCAACTTTCCCTTCTCATTCTCTCAGCCTTCTCCTCTTTTATCATGGTGTCAGAGCCATCAAGCTCGATGAATCCATGCCAGTGACTTTAGGTCACACAAATAATCATTGACAAAGCTCGAAGAAAATGAAAGCAATAGCGGCTTCAAATACTGATGCAGTTCGAGTCTCAACTGAGACTTTGGATCAAGTCTCGAAGAACCACAACCATGCTCTATATCTTCATCCATCAGACACTCCAGGTAGTGTTCTGACCTCAGTTCAATTCACAGGAGCTGAGAATTACTCATTATGGAGTAGATCGATGCTGATTACACTTCGTACGAAAAGCAAATTAGGGTTCGTTCTTGGTACATGCAAGAAGTCTTATTAAAAATCTGAGTTAAAGGAGCAATAGGAAAAGCGCAATGCATTTGTACTTGCTTGGATTATGAATTTAGTGTCCAAGGAGTTGTTGAGTGTGATTGTATATGCTTCAGATGCAACAATGATTTGGGCTGATTTGAGTGAGAGATTTAATAAGGTTGATGGATCTAGGAGCTATCAGCTTCATCGAGAAATTTGCATGCTAAATCAAGGTAATATGACAGTTTTGGCATACTTTACTAAGATGAGACTTTTATGGGATGAATTTGATGCTTTAGTCCCTCCACCTGCCTGTAATTGTGACAAATCTAGAACCTATATTGATCACATTCAATATCTGCGCCTATTTGCATTTCTGATGGAATTAAATGAGGTATATAGTCATGCTCGTAGTCAAATCCTTATGATGAATCCCCTGCCAAATGTGAGTAGAGCTTATGCAATGATCATTTCTAATGAAAGCCAACGTGTGATGCTGGATCTAAAGTAAGTGGAGAGGTGAATGAATCTATGGCACGATATGCTGGAAAAGAAACCTATTATGCAGGAGGAGGTAGTAATATAAGTCAATTCAATAACAGTCATAAGTAAAGGAGGAATTGAAATGTGATTTGTGATCATTTTAAGATGCATGGATATACTAGGGATATCTGTTACAAGCTTATTGGCTATCCATGTGATTGGAAGTTCAAGAAGAAGTCAGGGCCAGCATCAATGCAGAACAACAGATTGCAAAGAAATCATGATGTAGTGAATCATGTAGCTATTTCCAAAGATGAGATGAAGTTAGGGGATGATTTTGCTCCTGGTGCCCCTATGATGAAAGGAAAAGACATTGAGTCTGGCACACAACTCACTTTTACTCCAAGCCAGTATAGTAGAATCCTACACATGCTGGAGAAGGAAGAAGCAAGTTCAAGCTTAGGCAAGGAACTGAACAACATGGCAAACATGGCAGGTATGATCACCATATCCAATGTTTTGTCTGTAAGTAGTGATAACATACAGACTGAGGTTGAGAAAGGAAAAGAAAATTAGATAGTTTACTTAGGTGCCACATATCATATGACATATAAGATGGGCAAGCTTTGTCATACATCTAGTTGTGTCAATAAAATAGTACATCTGCCCAATGGTGAGACTGCACAGGTATCACACACTGGTTGTTATAGCACAACTGATGAAAATGTCTTAAGAGATGTGTTGGTGGTACCTGCATTCAAGCATAATCTACTTTCAGTGTCTAAATTGACAAGGCAATTGAATTGTTCAATTAATTTTTTCCCTGAGTTTTTTGTGCTTCAGGACCTCTCAAATGAAAAGGTGAAGGGGATTGGTTGAGAGATTGATGGACTACAATATTTTTCTGCTGGACTGCAATGTGAGGAGAGCAAGGGGACTCAGAAGGTGTTGATGACACAACATTCTAGTGCAGACAAGCTGCTGTGGCACAATAGATTAGGCCATCCTTCTGTAAAGGTGTTACAACATTTATTCACAGATGCAAACTTCAGTGGCAATGATGAATGTAACAAATGTCCTATTTGTCCACTTGCTAAGCAGACTAGGTTGCCTTTTCATTTGAGTGTATCTAGGACACAGGCTGTTTTTTTATCTGATTCATATGGATGTATAAGGACCTTATAAATTTGCTATTCATAATGGCTTCAGATTTTTTCTAACCATAGTTGATGATTACTCAAGAATGTGTTAGCTATATTTGCTTAAATTTAAAAGTGATGTATTTTCAGTGTTGAAATCATTCATGATATTAGTGAGAACTCAGTTCAATAGGCATGTTAAGAAGATAAGGACTAATAATGGGACTGGATTCTTTAACAATGAGTGTTGTGATTTGCTGAAATCTTTTGGTATCATTCATGAGAGCAGTTGTCCATACATTCCACAATAAAATAGAATGGTTGAAAGAAAACACTGGCATATACTTGAAGTGGTTAGAGCAAACAAATTTCAGGGCAATATTACTATCAAATTTTGGGGAGAGTGTGTATTATCTGCTGTCTATTTGATAAATAGACTTCCGACTCTAGTTTTGCAAGAAAAATCTCCATATGAGCAATTTCATGGACACAAGGCAAGTATTGATCACTTAAGAATTATAGGTTGCCTATGCTATGCAGCCAAGGTGGTCAAACAAGATAAGTTCTCTCCTAGGGTTGAAGCTTGTGTACTGCTTGGGTACTCACCAACTCAAAAAGGATACCTACTATATAGTTTGCCTCAAAGGAAGCTTATGATCAGCAGAGATGTCATATTCAAGGAAGGAGTATTCTCTTTCAGACAGGTACTCAGCAGACAAAAACAATTGTTCCCTACTACGCCAATTGTAATCTTAGATGACTTTTCTGTATGTAATAAGGACAGAGAGTCATCTGTACCTATCTCTGCAGCTGATATGCACTTGGATAGTGATCCCATGGTTATGAATGATGCTCCACCAGAATCAAAAGCTACCTCTGATGAAGAACATGCTGCTCAGTCTAAGAATGTCAGTACACAACTGATTTAATACCTAGAAGGGCTGAGGAATTTGTATGCAGGAAGTCTGCCAAAAATCATCCTCCTATTTGGATGAAAGACTATGTGACTCAAACTAGAACTCATCATTACTCTCAGAGTAACTATGTCTCTTATGAAAATCTATCATACAAGTACAAAGCCTACTTATCTATGTTTTCTATAGAGATTGAGCCAAGAACCTTTGAGAAAGCAGTCAAGGATAACAGGTGGATACATGCTATTCTACATGAAGTACAGGCCCTGGAAGACAATGGAACCTGGGAGATAGTGGAATTACCTGAAGGAAAAAATATTATTGGATGCAAGTGGATGTTCAAGATCAAATATAAAGCTGATGGTCAGATTGACAGATTTAAAGCCAGGCTAGTAGCAAAGGGATACAGCCAGACTGAGAGGATTGACTACCAAGAGACATTCTCTCCAGTGGTGAAGATGACAACAGTCAGATCCATCATGGCACTAGCTGCCACACAACATTGGAATATTTTTTAAATAGATATTTTTAATGCATTTCTACAAGGGGATTTACTTGAAGAAGTGTATATAGAGCTATTTAAGGGGTTCTACAATGCTGAGAAAGACAGGAATATTGTATGCAAGCTAGTGAAGTCTCTATATGAACCTAAGAAGGATTTAAGACAATGGAATGCCAAGTTGACTGAAGCTTTATTGAGTTCAGGATATTCACAAAGTCATTTAGATTACTCTTTTTTCACATAGAAGAGGGGTAATGAACTGGTGATAGTCTTAGTATATGTTGATGATCCGTTACTTACAGAAAATTATACAGGGTTGATAGAAGAAACCAAACATGTCCTACACAATCATTTCAAGATCAAGGATGTTGGTGAGCTTAAATACTTCTTAGGTATTGAGTTTATGAGATCTAATGCAGGCATTGTGATGAATCAAAGGAAATATGCTCTTGAGCTAATAGCTGAAGCAGGATTAGGGAATGCCAAACCTAGCATGACACCATTGGAATGCAATCAAAGGCTGACTAATGTTGAGTTTGAACCAGAAACTTTGTATGAAGACATTCCAAGGTATCAAAGACTAGTTGGCAAACTGCTCTATCTCACCATTACAAGACCAGACATAGCTTTTGCAGTCCAGTTGTTGAGTCAGTTCATGCAGAAGCCTCAGGTATCACATTGGAAGGCTGCATTAAAGGTGATTAGATACATCAAATTAGAACCTGAAAAGGGGTTACTCATGAGTGCTAATCAGCAACTACAGCTAAATGGATACTGTGATGCAGATTGGGCTGTATGCCCAAGCACAAGAAGATCAGTCACTGACTTCGTCCTAAAGTTTGGTGATTCTCTTATTTTCTGGAAATAAAAAAAGCAGCACACAGTCTCTAAGAGCTCCACAGAGGCAGAGTATAGGAGCCTGGGCATTGACAGCTGAAATTATATGGGTCACAAATATGTTCAAAGAATTAGGGGTAAGATTGAGAGAGCTAGCATTCATTCACTGTGACAGCAAATCAGCACTGTAGATTGCTGCTAATCTAGTATTTCATGAGAGTACCAAACACATAGAGATCGATTGCCATTTCATTCGAGAGAAGGTCCAAAAGGGACTTATCAAGACCATCTATGTCAACACTAAAAATCAACAAGCCGACCTACTTACCAAG
This sequence comes from Solanum sejunctum, assembly GCA_025642045.1. Classification (NCBI taxonomy): domain Eukaryota; kingdom Viridiplantae; phylum Streptophyta; class Magnoliopsida; order Solanales; family Solanaceae; genus Solanum; species Solanum sejunctum. The sequence goes on from JAOTQJ010000091.1 coordinate 17,606,909, forward strand.
ACGTTAGGAAGAACACAACATGACCTCTTACAAAGCAAGCTTGGATTATTGAATCTCTTCAATACATCCAGCTTAAGGGGGAGTATTGAGATTGCCTAGTTAGTCATTAACTAAGTTGTTAGTTTAGTAATTGGAGTTAGTTAGTTGGTTAAGTAGTTAATTAGTTAAAGTAAAATTTGGGTATTAATCCCATAGAGAAGGTTGCATAGTAAAAATGTATATATACACATAGTTGTACATTGTGTTACACAATTTTCTGAGAAATAACAGATTCAGTCCCAAATTCTCTC
>JAOTQJ010000091.1:17614154-17628813 GCA_025642045.1 Solanum sejunctum
AAAAGTGTACATGATTTACAAGTATATATCATGTCAATTTTAAAAATTATATGTAAATAGTATTTGCTATTCATTAAAAAAAAAGTAAATAAGTATTATTAGTTTGATACAATAGTTTAATCTATATTGTGAACCGACAAGGATGAGAAAAATTAATTCAGTTACTTATAATATAGATATGTTAAATAGTTTATAAATACATAAAGAAAAAAATTGGAGTTGAATAGTCAAAAGTTAAATAATTTATTAATTAAAATTTAATGTGAAAAAAGGACTCCTAAATATAAAAGAAATAGTTTAATGTCTCCAATTTTAATTCAAAAGTGAATCTTGAAACTAAATAAATAAATATTAAATAATAAACTAAGAAAAATAATGAAAAAATTTTATCTAAAGAAGAACATTTTAATGAAAGACAAAAAATTCAAAAAATATTTCTAAGTGCCTCCACGTTTTTAATATAGTATAGATGATAATAGTTATTAGATATATAAATCAGCTTCCTTGGTCACTTGTATATTTTTTTATTATTAAACTCAATATCTAGTACCTTTCTAATATATATATATATAATCACCACACTATTTGGTACAGTGATGATATACATTTTTAAAATTTAAAAATCGAATTTATTCCAAAAAAAATCAATATCATATCCTATCCATCCTTAATTGAGAAATCCGTAGTAGCATAATATGCCCCAAGCTGCACATCCCGTTAAAATGGTATCTTAACCTTAGCTCACTAGCCTTTACTTTTCTAAAATTAATTGCTAATAACTAAATCTTTCTAAATAAACTCAAATTCGATTTTATAAGTTGTCACTATAGAAATGATGATCATAGTAGATTATACCAGCTTTGTTGGATTATATTTTTGATATTCAGCTCTGTTAGATTGTATATTATGCTTACATCATATAAAATCTAATTCTATTCGTACATATATTAATAGTCTAAATATTTTTTAAATATAATTAGATCAATTAAAACCATTAGATATATGAATGGTGTAATATTTTTACACTTACATTGATGGTGCAAACATTAACAGCACATGATCAATTTTGTTGGTGTATTAGGACATACTCCGTAAAACAAGCTCAACAACATGTTTTCACCTTAATTTTCTCTAACCGGTAAAAGTACTTCCCATTATAAATTACCAATTTCTTTCAAATGTTAAAGCACCCAAACAAAAACAAAAAAGAAAAACAAGCAAGAAAGCAAAAAATGGATAAAAGAATTGTTGGTTTGTCTCTCCTAACACTCATGATTTGCTCTCTCCTTGTTACAAAAACATGGGCCGATGAAGATAAAAACCCCGAAGTAGCTGCGGCGGAGCAAAACCAAAACCAAAACCAACTTCCATCGACTGGAGGTACTCCATCAGATCCAAATGATTCTGATTCAGATGCTCATGATAGTGACGAAAATTACATCAACCCTGATGGTTTCGGTGGGACCGATCCTCAATTTAGTCCTGAAATCATTGTTATTGGGCATTAAGTCAATTAATTAGTCCCTTTTCATTGTGACTTGAATATGACATGTATACATTTTTGATGTATGATGACACATGTTTTTTTGCGAACTTTTGTATGAAAACATATAATAAATTCTAATTTGAAACAATTGTACACGTGCATTCATTGTTATTTGTTTTTGGGCATTAAGTTCATTATTAGATAAAAAAAATCATAGTCAAGATTTAAATATTTTATATATATGTCATGATTGTTTTATTTATATTTTTTATGTTCTTGTTTTGATAACGTATGAAATTGTACATTGAAACCTTGAAGTAATTGAAAAAATTACGAATTTAAGCCTTTAAAACCTTGAATAAGACTAATTTCATGTTCATAAAAGAATGTAGGAAAAAAAATATTCAGTTATAAATTATTTTTGATGGATCAGCCGTGGAAAAATTTATCCATGGCCTCTTGTTGAAAAGACCAGGTTGACATGCCTATACAATTGCCAACTCCTTTTGGCAAAATAAATAAATAAATTCATAAGCTGCTATAGATTGGAGCAAATTGTAATTTACCTAATTACAATTCATACTTATTAAGGACGGTTTTGCATAGAGTCGAGATGATTCATATGAACCCATTTTGGTGAAAAATGATACTATATAGCTTCAAATATGAATGTCTTGGACTTTTATATCCTAAAAAGGGGTAAATCATGAACCTGAAATGTCCCAAAAATTAAACTCCCAAGTTTTCAAAAAATTCAGCTCAAAAACCATCCAAACTAATAGCAAAAACATATATTTACCTCAAATGGGGTACCTAGCTACGATCAATTTTGATAGTACCAAAGTGTAATACCACACAAAACAGATCCTGAAATTACTCCATTTGATTAAAGAATGATCACGATATCGACGCTCAGACTTTGAATTACATAAGGTTCGAAGATATGAAAATTTCATATATATAGAGGTCACATTTGTTCTCTGTGAACGCGGAGCATAGGAAAAATGACCTCCATGATTGTCAAGGGTCCTCTGCATTCACGAAGGTCAACCCGGTTGGACCGTTGAGATCATGGATAGGGTACCACGTTCTTGAAGGCAAAGTTAGCTTGACCTTTGCGATCACGGCTAGGGGCCCACGAGCGTGAAAAAGGCTTTAGATGGCACCAAATATCATCTGTTGAAAAGCTTATTTTCTCCAATTTTGCAATTTCTAATGGAGTGCTCGTAATTCATCCAGAATCTCATGCACGCAAATGGACTATGTCATCCCACCGATTTGACATTCCAGATTCAATGGCATAGTCAAAATGTCCATGTGAGGTCGTTACAAATGAATATGGGTCCTACTCCATAGTTATTTTTAGCCAAATTTCAGCGAAAGGTTCGAAATGAGGTTGGAAGCCTTGGGATGAACAAAAGGTCGTTCTAGATCGAACTTGACATTTCGGAGCTGATGCACTATCAAAATTTTCATTTGGGTGTATTTTCTAAGAATATTGATCAAGGTCAACTTTTGGTCAGTTTCCAAGGTTGAAAAACTAAAAATGGTTTAAACTCGTAGTGAAATCCTCGATACTCGAGCTGACCATGGTTCTAATCTAATTTGTTCATTTCGGAGCTGATAGAACTGAATTTCATTCTGAGGTTTTTTACTCATATTTTACTCTGAAATCTACCTTTTCAAGTTATAAAGACATTCAAAATATGAAAAACTGCACAATATCCAAATGAACGATCAAGAGACTGATCTACTAGTGTCAACAGATTGAAAATGACATGGAGTCTCTATAGGAATGCTCTAATTGGCGAAAAAGGTAAACATACCAAACAAAGATCAGGAGGGTGATTGCACACTCCTAAATGGTAAGTCTATGTTTTCTGCATGTATGTGTCTTGAACCACAATGAAGTTTATGAAAATTGATAATGTTGATAGTTCAATTAAATTTGGGCATTCTTACCGAGGAGTTAATCAAGTAGATATTCCTTACTGATTTTTCACATTTTCATACTTGACAATGACTATCCAACACTCCATGTATTTGTAAATATTTATTTGACTAAGAAGCCTTAATTTGTTTACTTGATTAGTACACAATCACTAACTTTCTAATATTTAGTTGTGTGGCAAGTGTGCTTTCACTAGATAGAGAAATATAAATTTGACATGATTCGTATAAGCACCATGTGTAAGTAGTCATGAATATTTTAAATAATTTCAATTTGTGCAGCTAAGAGTATGCCCTCATTGTGAAAAATAAAGATGATTTTTGATGGTACAAAAGATCCTAGTCTTTTGTCTAGAATTTTGTAAAATAATACCTTTGATACTTATATTTAGGAACAATCAAGATATTATAGAGCATAAGATACTTTAGGAAGATATTTGTAGTAAAATATTGAAAAATCTAAATTTTTGTTAGATAGTTAGTAGATAAAATTACCTAGATATCTTATGTAGATATATCTAAACTGTATCTAGAATCATTCCTATACAACTATAAATAGGGTTGACATTAGGTATTTGTAATTAACCTCAAACCAAAACCAAAAATAAGAAGTCTTCTTCTATAACAAAGTTTCACATCTTTCTTCTCCTTTCTAGCTTCTACTTCTTTAGTCGAATCTTCCGATCTTAGTTAATGATCTTGGGCAAGCAGAAGGTCTCTCGATTGTACTTTTCTTCTGCTATATTTCTTTATATTGTATCAGAGCCATAGCCATATATTGGCTTTTGGATTTATTTTAAGATCGAGTTAGTGGTTGATGAAAACGAAACAGACGATTTCAATAATATTCTGTGGGTGTTAACCAACAGATTCTGGCACTATATGAGGCTCCGGGGCGACATTCTCGAAAAATCATATGAGTGGGTCGACAACGAGTCCGAAAAGAGGCTCAGGTGGCCCGACGACATTGGAGGAGGCTTGGTAGGATTTTATGGACCAACGAAACTAAAACAAGCGATTTTAGCAGTTTTCTGTGGGTGTTAGCCCATGGATTCTGACGCTACATGGGGCTCCGGTGCAACATTCCTGAGAAAATATATAAGTGGGTCCGCAATGAGTCTGGCAAGAGGCCCAGGTAGCCCGACAGCATTGACGGAGGCTTGTTGAGATTTTATGAGCTAAAGAAGCCGAAACAAGCAATTTGATAATTTTTTGTGGGTGTTAGCCAAAGAATTATGACGTTGCATGGGTTTCATGTGCAACATTCTCAAAAATTATACGAGTGAGTCCACAACAAGCCCAGCAAGAGGGCCAGGTGGCTCGGCGGCATTGGCAAAGGCCTAGTAGGATTTTATGGGCCAAGAAAGCCGAAACAAGCAATTTTGATAGTTTTTCGTGGGTGTTAACCCACAGATTCTAGGGTTGCATGGGGCCTTCGGTGCGACATTCTCAAAAAATTATACTAGTGGATCTGCAAAGAGCACGACAAGAGTCTCGGGTGGCCCAGCAGCGTTGACGGAATCCTGGTAAGATTTTATAGGCTAAGGAAGTCGAAAGAGGCGATTTTGATAATTTTCTGTGGGTGTTAGCCCATGGATTCTGGTATTGCATGGGGTTCCGATGTGAGATTCTCAATAATCATATAAGTGGGTCCATAATAAGCCCGACAAGAGCCATGTGGTCAGGCGGCGTTAACGCAGGCTTGGTAGAATTTTATGAGCCAAGGAAATCAAAACAGGTGATTTCGGCAGTATTCTGTGGGTGTTAGCCCACGAATTGTGGCGTTGTATAGGCTTCGACATGACATTCCCGAATAATCATACTAGTAGGTTCGTAATGAGTCCGAAAAGAGGCCCAAGTGGCCCATCGGCGTTGGCGAAGGCCTGGTAGGATTTTATGGGCCAAGGATGTCGATACAGGGAATTTTGGTAATTTTCTATGGGTGTTAGCCACGGATTTTGGCACTGCACGGGGCTTCGGCGTGACATTCCCAATAAATCATACGAGTGGGTCAGTAGTGAGCTCGAAAAAAGGCCCAGGTGACCAAGCGGTTTTTGCAGAGGCCTGATAGGATTTTATGGGCCGAGGAAATCAAAAGAGGCGATTTCGACAGTCTTCTATGGGTGTTAGCCCACGGATTTTGGCACTACATTGGGGTCTAATGCGATATTCTTGAAAAATCATATGAATATGTCCACAATAAGCCTGACATGAGGCCTAGGTAGCCCAGCAGCTTTGGCGGAAGCCTGGTAAGATTTTATGGGCTAATGAAGCTGAAACAGGTGATTTTCGCAGTTTTATGTTGGTATTAGCCCATGGATTCTGGCGCTGCATGGGGCTCCGGCGTGACATTCCCAGAAAATCATATGAGTTGATCCGCGAAGAGCCTGGCAAGAGGACTAGATGACCTTGAGGCATTGGCGGAGGCCTGATAGGATTTTATAGGCCAAGGAAGCCGAAATAGGCGATTTTGGCAATTTTCTATTGGTGTTAGCCCATGGATTCTGGCACTGCATCTTGCTCTGGTGCGACATTCCCAAAAAATCATATGAATGCATCCACAATAAGCCCAGCAAGAATCCCAGGTGGCCCGACAGCGTTGGCAGAGGCCTGATAGGACTTTATAGGCCAAGGAAGCTGAACAGACAATTTTGAAAGTTTTCTGTTGGTGTTAGCCTACGGATTCTAGCGCTGCATGGGCTCCGGCGCAATATTCCTGAAAAAATATATGAGTGCGTTTTCAACGATCCCGGCAACAATCCAGGTGGCCTGGCGACGTTGGCGGAGGCTTGGTAGGATTTTATGGGCCAAGGATGCAAATACAGGGGATTTCGGTAGCTTTCTATTGGTGTTAGCCAAGGATTCTGGCACTGCATGGGGCTTCGACGCAACATTTCCAAAATACCATACTAGTGGGTCCGCGATAATACCAGCAAAAAGCCCAAGTGGCCCAGCCCAGGCGGCATTGGCGGAGGCCTGGTAGGATTTTATGGGCTTTGGAAGTCAAAATAGGCGATTTTGACATATTTCTGTAGGTGTTAGCTTACGGATTCTGGCACTGCATGGGGCTTCGGTATGATATTCCTAAAAAATTATATGAGTGGATCCACAATAATCCCGACAAGATGCTCAGGTAGTCCAGTGACTTTGGCGGAGGACTACTAAGATTTTATGGGCCAAGGATGCCAAAACAGGCAATTTCAGCATTTTTATGTTGGTGTTAGCCCACAAATTCTAGCGTTGCATGGGGCTCCGATACGACATTCTCAAAAAATCATATGACTGGGTCCGCAAAGAGCCCGGCAAGAGGCCCAGGTGGCCCAGAGGTGTTGGCGAAGGACTGGTGGGATTTTATGGGCCAAGGAAGCCGAAATAAGAGATTTCGACAGTTTTCTATGCGTGTTAGGCCATGAATTATGGCGTTGCTTCTAGCTCCAGCATGATATTCTTAAAAAATCATATGAGTGGGTCCGCAATGAGCCCGACAAGAGGCCCAGGTGGCCCGGAGGTATTGGCGGAGGCCTGATAGGATTTTATGGGCCAAGGAAGTAGAAACAGGCGATTTTAGAAGTTTTCTGTGGGTGTTAGCCCATGGATTCTGGCGCTACATGGAGCTCCGATGTGACATTCACAAAAATTAGTACGATTGAGTTCGCAATAAGCTTGGTACGAGGCCTAGGTGGCCCGGCGGCATTAGCGGAGGCCTGATAGAATTTTATGGGCCAAGGAATTCGAAACAGACGATTACAATAATTTTTCTTTGGGTGTTAGCCCACTAATTCTGGCGCTACATGGGGCTCCGATGCGACATTCTCAAAAATTAATATGAGTGAGTCCGCAATGAGCCCGGTAAGAGGCCCATGTGGCCCGACAACATTGGCAGAGGCCTAGTAGGATTTTGTTGACCAAGGAATTCGAAATAGGCAATTACAACAGTTTTTCTATGGGTGTTAACCAACGAATTCTAGTGCTACATGGCGCACTGAGACGTTATTCCTGAAAAATCATATGAGTAGGTTCTAAATAAGCCTCAAAAGAGGCCCAAGTAGCCCGACGACATTTGGTGGAGGTCTGGTAGGATTTTATGGGCCAAAGAAGCCAAAATAGGCGATTTTGGCAGTTTTCAATGTGCGTTAGCGAATGCCTGGTAGGATTTTATGACTCAAGAAATAGGAAACAAGCGATTTTGGTAGTTTTTTGTGGGTGTTAACCCATAATTTATGGTGCTGCAAGGGAGCCCAATATAACATTCTCGAAAAATCATATGAGTGGATCCTCAACGAGCCCGGCAAGAGGCCCAGGTGGCCCGATGATAGGAGATGCCTGATAGGATTTTATGGGTCGAGGAACAGAAAAGAAGCGATTTTGGCAATTTTTTATGACTGTTGGCCCACGATTTCTGGCGCTGCACGGGGCAACATTCTGGAAAAATTATAGGAGTGAGTACGTAAGGGCCCGACAAAAGGCCTAGGTGGCCCAGCGACTACGGGGGACGCCGAGTAGGATTTTATGGGCTGAAGAACAGAAAACAAGTGATTTAGGTAGTATTTTGTGTTTGTTAATACATGATTTCTAGCACTGCAGGGGGGTCCGGTGCAACATTCCCAAAAAGTAATACATATGGGTCCACAACAAGCTCGGCAAGAGACACTGGTGTCCCAATGATGGCGGGCTATGCCTGGTGGGATTTTATGGGACGAGAAACTAAAAACACACAATTTCTATCATTTTCTGTGGGTGTTGGCCCATGGTTTCTAGCTTTGTAGGGGGTATAGAGCAACATTCCTTAAAAATTATACAAGTGTGTTTGTAACGAGCCCGACAAAAGGCCCAGGTGGTTCAGCAAGAGACCCAGGTGGCCCGACGACGGCGGGGATGCCTTGTACGATTTATGGGCTGAGGAACTAAAAATAAGAGATTTCGGTAGTTTTTTGTGGGTGTTAACCCACAGATTCTGGTGCTATATGGAGTTAACGAGCCCGGCAAGAGGCCATATCGCTCGACAACATTTGGCGGAGGCCTATTGGGATTTTATGGGCGAAGAAACTCGAAATAGGCAATTTCACCAGTTTTCTGTGAATGTTAGAACATGGGGCTCCAGTACGACATTCTTGAAAAATCATACGAGTTAGTCCGCAACGAGCCCGGCAAGAGGATCAAGTGGCCTGGCGGTGGCGGAGGGCACCTGATAGGGTTTTTTGGGCCAAAGAACAGGAAAAAGACGATTTCGGCAGTTCTCTATAGGTGTTAGGCTATAGTTTTTGGCCATGTAAGGGGTCCGATGCAATATTTTTGAAAAATCATACGAGTGGGTTCACAAAGTGCCCGACAAGAGGTCAGGTACCCTAGTGGTGACATGGGACGCCTAATATAATTTTATGTGCCGAGGAACAGGAAACAAATGATTTTGACAGTTTCTTGTGGGTGTTAGCCTACAGTTTCTGGAACTGCAGGGGGTCCAGCGTAATAGTCCAAAAAAATCATATGAGTTTGTTCGGAATGAGCTTGGCAAGAGTCCCCATTGGCCCGACGATGGCGAAGGATGCCCTATAGGATTTTATGGGCCGAGGAACTGAAAACAGGCGAATTCGATAGTTTTCAGTGGGTGTTAGTCCGACAGTTTTTGGTGTTGCAAGGGGTTCGGTACAACATTCCTGAAAAATCATATGAGTAGGTTCACAACGAGCCAGGCAAGAGGCCTAGGTGTCTTGGCGGCGGTGGGGGGTCGCATGGTAGGATTTTATGGGCTGAGGTACAATAAACAGGCAACTTCAGCAATTTTCTATGTATGTTAGCCACGGTCTCTGGCGCTGTAGGGAGGTCCGATGCATCATTCCCGAAAAACTATATGAGTGAGTTCACAACGAGCCTGGCAAGAGGCCCAAGTGGGCCAGTGGTCGCGGAGGATGCCTAGTTGAATTTTATAGGCCAAGGTATTAGAAACAGGCAATTTCAATAGTTTTCTGTGGGTGTTAGCCCACGATTTCTGACACTATAGTGGGGTCCAACGCGACATTCCTAAAAATCATAAGAGTGGGTTTGCAAAGAGTTCGACAAGAGGCCCAAGTGGTCTGGCGACAGCGGGGCACGCCTAGTAGGATTTTATATGCCGAGAAATAGGAAATAGACAATTTTTGCAGTTTTTTGTGGGTGTTAGCCCATGATTTGTAGGTGGTTCCAGTGCAACATTCCCAAAAAATCTTACGAATGGGTCCACAACGAGCCCAGTAGGAGGCACAGGTGGTCTGGCGGCAGCAAAAGACACCTGGTAGGATTTTATGGGTCGAGGTATTAGAAACTAGCAATTTCGATAGTTTTCTATTGGTGCTAGCCCAAGGTTTTTGGTGCTATAGGGGGTTCTGGCGCAATATCCCCACAATAAGCCCGGCAAGAGGCCTAAGTGGCCTGGCGGTGGCGGGGGACGCTTGGTAAGAATTTATGGGCCAAGGAACAGAAAAAAATCAATTTCGGCAGTTCTTTGTGGGTGTTAGCCCACGGTTTCTGGCGCTGTAGGGGGGTCCAATACAACATTCCTGAAAAATCATACTAGTGAATTCGCAACGGGCCTGGCAAGAGGCTCAGGTGGCTAGACGGCGGCGGGGGACTCCTGGTAGGATTGTGTGGGCCGAGGTACAGGAAATAAGTGATTTCAACAGTTTTCTGTAGGTGTTAATCCACAGTTTCTAATGCTTCAATGGAGTCTGATGCAACATTCTTGAAAAATCATACGACTGGGTTCGCAACTAAGCCCGGCAAGAGGCCTAGGTGGCCCAGTGAGGGCGGGGGACGCCTAGTAGAATTTTATGAGCTGACGAACATAAAAAAAAATGATTTTAATAGTTTTCTGTGGGTGTTAGCCCATGGTTTCTGGCATTGCGAGGGGTCCGACACAACATTCCCAAAAAATCATACAGGTGGGTCTGCAACGAGCTCGGTAAGAGGCCTAGGTGGCCCACCAGCGGCGGGGGAGCCCAACCTTCTCTTTTATGGGAATTTCATACTTTCGACTTGTATTACCTATAACTATCTCTTATTACGAAATATGAACAAAAATAATATTTGGGTTTTACCAAATATTGATTGATTATGCATAAACGTCTATTTTAAGATTATCCCATGAATTGATTATGTCTATTGAGACTATACATGTTTTGAGCTATGAAACTATGAATTATCATGAGACCTTATGTAGGGTACCTTGAAATCCCTCACAAAAGCTCATGATAATTCATAGTTTCATAGCTCAAAATATGCATATTCTCAATAAACATAATCTATTCATCGAATAATCTTGCAATAAACGTTCATGCATAAACAATCAATACTTGGTAAAAACCCAACATGATTTATGTTCATATTTTATAATAAGAGATACCCATAAGCAACACAACTCGGAAGCATGCAATTTTTATAAAAAGAGTCGGTTGGATTCCATGGAAAGGTGAAAGTACCCATGGATGAAGACCCACATACCTTAAACCTTGAATTCCTTGGAATGAACTTGAAGTAGACTTAGAGCTTGAAATGATTCCTTGAATAAAAAAATTGAGCTTGAAATATTTAGATTTGAATGAGAGAATTGATAGTCTCAAAGAGGTTTTCGAGAGGATTTTGTGAGTTATAAAGTTGAAAATAGTTAAGTATTGAAGATTTCACGTTTAAATAAGCACGAAGCTATTACTCCAATGACCTTGGACGAAATAAGAAAAAATGGAAAAATTTTACACTGGTCCGCGCCCTTGGCACGACGCGGACCAATCGCTTAGATGAAAATATAAAGTGGCGAAACTTATTTTTACCACTGAAAATCGTAAAATTAGCGAAACTTATTTTTTCACTACGAGTCTTCTCAAATTCGAGTTATACTTATTTCCTACTCAATTTTGCCCCCTGATCAAGAATATGAAGTTGAATTTTTGAAATCATCCACAGATTTTGAGATATATGAAAATTAGATTATGGGGCATTCCATAGCATATGAGGGGTGTTTCATTTCCGTTCTTATTTTCCTCGAGCAATAGTTAGAGGTGCAAATTCTTATTAAAGATATAGTTTTTTAAGCACAATAAGTGTTCCATGGAAGCACATCATCACTTAACAAGTTAACATCATCACTTGACAAAGATAAATATAATTTTCTAAGCACAATAAGTATCCTAGATTTTGATTTTGTCCTCATTTTATTTTTTATTAGTTTGCACCGAAAAAATATTTTAAAAACACTAAATAAAACCGAACCGTTCAATTCGATATATGGTACACACTTTTTCAAAATTGAAAACCAAACAACCGAATCAAAATTTGCTAAAACCGAACTGAGAAATCGAATGCCCATTCCTAGTTCTACAGACAATGTAATTCATTTTCTTTAATTTCACATTAACTTTTATTTTGATTACTTGAATCATTGTATCTTCTCAAATTTCTCTATTAGGATACACGGGAGCAGATACTATTGAAATGTAACATGTACTTTTTGATAGCATAAATCTGAGTCACAAATAATGATTTGAGTTCAATTAGCAACTTATAAGTTGTCTAAAGCTTTGACACCAAGATCTCGATAGGACTAAACTCTGGGAAAAATGCTTGGACACTATGTTATGATACATGAGTCTCAAGACTAGACGTACGTGTACTCGTACTTGCAATTTTTCCAACCATAAAAAAAAATCAAAAATAAAAACAAAAACAAAACATTTGGGGGTTGTTTGTTAACTTAATTAGTATGGTTTTGGCATACAGAAAAACAAAACATTTTTCTTGTTTCTCTCCTCCATTGTACCCCATTTTTCTGTAGCTAGGGTTTCTGCTTCTACTCAGCATTTCCCATTTTTCTGCGTGCGATCTTCATCTCTGTGGAGTTTTCACAACTGGGTCAGTCAAATTTCCTGAAAAGAACAAAATAAAAGCAAAAAAAGCTTAAGCTTTTTCTTTGTTACCCGTATAAGTTGTCTTGATTCTTCATGGCAAAGACTAAACCAGGGAAAAAGGACCTTGATTCTTACTCTATCAAGGGTACCAACAAAGTCGTACGAGGTAATTGAACCCCCCTCACCCCCCTCTTTTTTTTTTCTTTTAATGAATTTATCGTTGGATTTTATTTTTATGTTTTCTAATGCTTTGTTGTATGTATGGTGAGGCAAATGCTTCACCTTTTTTTTGTGCTCTAGAAGTTTTTGTTTTCCGGGTTATTGAGATGGTATCTCCTTTTCAAAGTATTAGGATATTGCCCGCTTTGTTTAACTGGAAAAAGGAGTTTAAGATGTTAACAGCTTATGTATTTGTCTGACGGATAAAACATATATACATAAAGAGTTAAACTTTATAATGATCCCTTATATTCAAACATTCAGGGTAAGGATTATTCGGTTAGTATTCAACTCGAATGCAGTTGAATGGTCTCTAAGGGAATGAATTAGTTCACACCAATTAAAGCAACTCGCCCTCTTCCCTAATCATGTCGTCCATTTTAGACTCGTAGCAATAAGGGAATGAAACATAAAGTGGAAAAATTGGAAACTAAGCCAAATTGACATTGACACAGTAATTGCTCTGCAGTTGTAATGAACTCCAGGAGTGATTTGAATGTAAGCTTCAGCAGCAGCAGAAAAAACCACAGGGAAGAGATAGATAGAGAAGGAGGAGGAGGAAGTAGATAATGCAGAGAGATTGGAGAGTAACATAGAAGATAGTAATAGTTTTCTTTCCTGATTGATACTTCAAACCTCTACTTTGATCTTCTTTATATTTGTATTGTTAATGAAGGGATCAGCTAATCTAAGTTGTTGCTGATCACACTGCTCTTAACAGACCCATGTGCCCTCTTAATTAATTAGATCATTAAAATTGAATAGATGAATGAATTTGAATTCTTAATTTTACCATGTTCATTAAAAAAGAATCTGAATCCTTAAAAGGTGTGGAAGTCTCTAAAAACAATATTATTAGTGATACGCATCTTGGAATGAATTAAAATAGATAGAATGTCATATAAATTGGAATTTAGGTATATCTTTTGTAATGTATTCCTGTGTTATTGATTCTATTTTGACTTTCTAACTTATTCAATTTGCTTTTAGTTTGCACTATTTGCTTGACAATGTTGTGGACATTTGGTTGTCCTGACACAAAATAGTCATGCAATATTTTATGTACTGCTCCTTGATGGATTTGATGAATTGCTCTATAACTTGCCAATTCATGCTTCTTTTTCCGGTTGGGGTGGGTCTTGATTCTATAAAACATTAAGATTTTTGTTTTTGTTTATTTCTCAGTTGGTGATTGTGTATTGATGAGGCCAGCTGACTCTGGTAAGCCCCCCTACGTGGCAAAAGTGGATAGAATTGAGCTTGACCACCGTAACCATGTAAAAGTACGAGTTCAGTGGTACTACCGCCCTGAGGAGTCTGTTGGTGGACGTAGACAGTTCCATGGGGCTAAAGAGCTCTTCTTGTCAGATCACTATGATTTTCAGAGTGCAAACACAATCGAAGGGAAGTGCATAGTGCACTCCTTCAGGAACTACACCAAGCTGGAGAATGTGGGCCCTGAGGATTACTTTTGTAGGTTCGACTACAAAGCTGCCACAGGAGGGTTTACTCCTGACCGTGTTGCTGTGTGAGTTCTTCATAGCTTCGCTGTGAAATTTTAAAATTTGTTTTCTTGGTGCAATATTTTAAGTTTTTACGCTTGTAGCATTCTCTAACATGCTGATATTCTGTAATGATTTGATTCTGAAGGTATTGCAAGTGTGAAATGCCCTATAACCCGGATGATCTCATGGTACAATGCGAAGGGTGTAAAGACTGGTATGCGTGTTACTGAATACTTTTCCTTTACATATTAGCGTATCTTTATTCTTGTTTCATGGAAACCAACAAACAAGCTTGCATTTTGTGCTCTAATCTTTAGGTTTAAATATAAATTGAGAGAGAAGGATGTGTCTGATTGAAGTTACTCTAACGTAATATAATACATAGTAGCAAAGACAGATAAATGACCACATGACCAACATCCAAGAACATAAAGCATAAAAACGCAACAAAGAGATTGCCATATCCCTCTTCCTCGCTCTGTTATCTCGATATGCACAATTCTTATTTCTGAGATATGTTTTTGGAGTTATTGCATCATTGTTGTCCACTATCCATATTGTGATGCTATATGAACAAGGGAAGAGCTGCTTTGCAATTACTTATTTTCTATGTTTTGACCCCCCCC
>JAOTQJ010000091.1:17628913-17640289 GCA_025642045.1 Solanum sejunctum
CAGGTGTTCTCGATATGACGGTTTTTCCCAGTGTAGATCACGGTCAAACAGACTTGTGGCTTCTTGTCTCAAAGGGGCCCTTTTCAATGCATTTAAAACCTTACACAAAGAAAAAAACTATTGTTATCAATTTGCTAAATTCTTCAAATTCCTGCCTGAAGTTCCAACCAATACTCCAACAAGAACTGAAGCCTCTTTATGGGTCGAATTTGAAGGCAAGATGTCCCTAGATGTTTATACGAGAGAACGGGTCCGATAGATGAATGTAGGGCCAATCGTCTGAGCATGATTGATCTATCAGGTTGAACTGGATCTATAGATGGCTAATTTCCCTTAAGGGTATTCATGAGAGAGAAACGATGAATATAATCAATCATCTGAGTGAGTTGGGTATGGGGTTGAACAACGAAATAGAAAATAGGTCGGACAAGAAAGGACAATCTAAATAAGTTTTCCAAAGAAAAACCAGAAACAAAAAATCTTTTTAAGTTGGAATGTTTTCAGTTTTACTTGTCACTTGTAGCATATCAAGAGAAAAACACACTATTTTCCATGTTTTTACCTTCAACCTTGGTTGCTTGTTCCTCAATTCATTTCCCAAGACCTAAGACTAAACATCAATCGATATGGGTGTTGTGATAAAATACTCATAATAATCATGGTTTCTTAAGGGTGTGCAAAGTCCAATCTGGACAAGTAAAAGTGAACATAGGGAATAATTAAAAAGATGTGTAAATTTTCCATATTTGGTTGAGTTAATAGGAACTTGAGAGGGAAGGGCCACATTACTGAGGAGTGGAGTTGTGTAATTCCTTATGACTGTAATTGTCTCTACTTTTGTTGAGTGGGTCTTGTTGTGTTATTCAATATCATGTATTTGAGGAAGACCTGAGTTGGTCATTCAGTTCTATTAAGCTTAAGCTAATTGTATGTGCTATGTTTATTAGGTAACTATGTTTTAAAGAACTTATTCAAAGGTATCCATTTTTGTAAGATGGTCTTTTGTTTGTTGTGCAATTTTACCGCAGGTTCCATCCTATCTGTATGGGTATGACCATTGAAGAAGCAAAGAAATTAGACCCTTTCTTGTGTTCTGACTGTTCATCAGAAGACGATGACAAACAACCTTTGAACTCGTTTCACGTTGAGCCAAAGGTAAAGAATCTGTTACATACACTTGATAGCTTGAGATTTCCAGTATTACTGTTAGGCAGAGTGTATCTCAAGTCAGCAAGACAGTTAATGTCCTTATTTATCAAAAATCAGATTTAGCTAATGGCCTTATCTGTTTATGATAGAGATAATGGCTGCTTTCTTACACTGTTCTTATATGTAGCTGATTGTTAGGATCTTTTATTTATGTCAAAAGAGAGTGATGGGCTCAGTAGAAGTGGAGAATTGCATGTTTATTCACGTAATTTCTGATAGTATGTCAGGTTCCTTCACCCAAAGGAAGGAGAAGGCTAGGACTGAGCAAAGGATCTGCTTAGGTCATGATGATACCTAATGTATCAAGCTAATGATCAAATCAACGACTACTGACCAATCTAAGTTGATATTTAATTATTGGATTAGTTTGTCCTATCACTCCCTAGTTGAAAGGATTTGTGTCGTGTATGGATAAGAAGGAAAATGATGTAAGGAATGAGGGTGCTCATGGTTCAGTTTGGTTTAGATAAAACCAAAACCAAATTAACTATGTGGATTTACTAAAATGCATACCCAATAGTAAGTTATTTTTGTTTTAGTTTCTTGGATTTTGGACTCTTTTTTACAAGAAATTTATTTCATTCTATTTATAAGAGGGAAGGGCACAATTTCTTATTCGCAGGCGTAAACCAGAAATCAAATGACTTTGGTTAACTTATTATCCCTTGGAAGATGTTGTTGTTGTTGTTGTTGTTGTTGGAAGATGTATATTAAATTATTGATAAATTTCATTGTGAGATTCGCAATTATTCACTTCCATAAATCAAAGACAACCTTACATCAGTATATGCTATTGAACTTAGCTAACCTTGATGATTAAAACAATAAATAAATTGCTCCTAAATAACTTTAACAATGAAGATCGTAGAACTCGAGCAAGTACCATAGATACGTTATAGAACTTTTTGAGGCTAAAACTATACAAATTATCTCTATGAAACTAAATACTTATGTATATTTCAAAATAAATAAATACTTGTGTATATGTATAAAGTCAGTTTGGTTAAGCTTTTTTCTTGGATATCAAATGTTGATTTTTTCAAATGAAAAAGCAAACCAAGTTGTTAAGCTATGGTACAAGAAGTAGGGGGGCTGCTTTCTAAATGCTTTAAATGAAAGTTAACATAGTTTCATGGAACGTTAGAGGCCTCAATGATCCAAGGAAGAGGCAGCAAGTCAAAGCCATGATGAATAAGTGGAGGGTAGATGTGTATTGTTTCTAAGAATAAAAAATTAATGGTGATATAAGTGGGATTGTCGGAGAGTTATGGGCAAATAGGAGGGTCAGGTATGCTCAGTTTGAAGCAAGCGGGACAAGAAGGGGTATTATTATTTTATGCGATAATAGGATTTGGGAGGGGGAAGTCTATGAAGTGGAGGTTTACAGTATTACGTGCAAGTTCACAGGGAAAGGCCAAGATTTTGGATGGTATTTGTCAAGGGTTTATGCTCCAAACAGTAGAGAAGAAAGAGAAGAAGTATGGGGAGAGTTGGGGGTAGTGAGGGGACTGTTCAATGGACCTTGGGTGGTGGCTGGGGATTTTAACGTAGTGAGATTCCCATCAGAGAAGAAGCACTGCGACAAGTTCAACAAGGCAATGGAAGATTTTTCCGAATTCATGGAGGATATGGAACTACAAGACCTACCACTTGTGGGTGGCAACTTCACTTGGAGGAAAAGGGACAACTAAGATATTGCAGCAAGACTTGACAGATTCTTGATCTTCGAGGAGTGGGGAGTTGGCTTTAGGAAGATTAAACAATCAATCCTAGCTAGAGTAACTTCTGATCACAATCCTTTACTGTTAGAATGTGGCAATTGGGAGAAATCTACCTCTTACTTTAAGTTTGAGAATTGGTGGTTGCAAACTCAAGACTTTAAGGAAAGAGTTGAAGAATGGTGGAATTCTACAATTTTGAGGGAAGATCTGATTACGTCCTGGCTTGTAAATTGAGATTATTGAAAGTGAAATTGAAAGAGTGGAGCAAAACAGTTCATGGAAACTTAGGAATGCGAAAGCAAAGCATTCTTAATCAACTAGCTAAGCTAGATTTGATACAAGACCAAAGAGCCCTATCTGATAATGAGTCTTATTTAAGAGCTATAATGATGGTGCAATTTGAAGAAATTGCCAAGAGGGAGGAAGTGGCTTGGAGACAGAGATACAAGGCCTTGTGGCTTAAGGAAGGGGACAGGAATTCAAAATTTTTTCACAAAACAGCAAATGGCCACAAAAGGTACAACAACATTGACACATTGATCATCAATAGAGCCAACATAACTGAACCAGCTGGGATCAAAGAGGAAAATGGAAATTACTGCATTTTATCAAAAGCTTTACACTGAGACAGAAGCTTGGAGGCCACATTTCAACCCCAGATTCTAGCCTATGGTTGATGAAGAGGAGAATGCAGCACTGCAAAGCCATTTTGAAGAATAGGAAATTAAAACTGTGTGTTCTCTTGTGTAGGTGATAAGGCACCAGGCCTTGATCGTTTCACAATGGCTTTCTTTATACACTGGTGGGAAGTAATAAAGCAGGAAGTGGTTGCTGCCGTCCAGAATTTCCATGAGCAGGGATATTTTGAAAAAAGCTTTAATGCCACCTTCATAGCACTAGTTCTAAAGAAGGTGGGTGCATCCAAACTAAAAGATTTCTGGCCAGTTAGTTTAATTGGAAGCATGTACAAAATCATATCAAAGATCCTAACAGAGAGACTCAAGAAAGTCATGCCAAAGTTAGTGGGTGGTCAACAAATGGCCTTTATTAAGGGCAAGCAAATCATGGATGCGATTTTGGTGGCAAATGAATGTGTGGATATGAGACAAAGATCCAAAGTTCCAGGAATCCTATGTAAGTTAGACATAGAAAAAGCTTATGATCATTTGAATTGGGTATTCTTGTGGGGAACACTAAGAAGGATGGGCTTTGGTCACACCTGGATAAAATGGATCAAATTCTGCGTATCCAACTGGCTTCTTCTTCTCTGAGAGAGGGCTGAGACAAGGAGACCCATTTTCTTTTGTTCTCTTCATATTGGCTATGGGAGGTCTTAGTGATATGCTGAAGACTGCTCAGGTAAATAACATAATTCAGGGATTCAAAGTGAATGAGGGTGCAAATCTGGGAGTGTCTATCTCTCATTTGCAGTATGCTAATGATACTTTGGTACTATGTGATGCAGAGAAGGAACAACTGAAACACTTGAGAGTAATCTTCATCTTGTTTGAAGCAATCTTAGGACTTCGTATTAATTGGGGAAAGAGTTTTGTCTATCCTGTGAATGGAGTTCCACAGATCAGCTTCTTGGCAAACATTTTAGGTGGTAAGGTTGGGGAACTTCCCACCATTTACCTTGGTATGCCTTTGGGAGCTAAGTGCAAGTCCATTAACATATGGAATTTTGTGGTGGAAAAATGTGAAAAGAAACTGGTAAATTGGAGAAGTCAGTATTTATCCTTGGGTGGCAGAGTTACTTTGATAAGCAGTGTTCTTGATGCCATGCCTACTCATATGATGTCTCTCTTTCTCATTCCTGGGAATATCATCAAAAAGTTGGATACTAATAGAAGGAATTTCATGTGGCAAGACAATGGTGAAGGGGAGAAAAAATATCATTTGGTCAAATGGGGTGTAGTTCTGAGCAATAAGAGAGGAGGTATGGGAATCAAGAACTTAAAAGCATAGAACAAGAGCCTCCTGTTAAAATGGTTATAGAGATTTGCAACAGATGAGCTAAACTTATGGAAAAAAGTCATTATTGCAAGATATGGCTGAACAAGCATAGAACCTCACTTGTGAGGAAGACAAATTATTATGGAAGAGGAACAAAGATGGCAAATTCAAGGTGAAATCAACTTACAAGCTACTGGATACTTCAATTCACACTGAGGACTGACCTTGGAAGATGATCTGGGTAGGAAAGATTCCACATAAGGTGGCCTATTTCACTTGGCTAGTTGCTAGTCAAGCTGTTTTGACTCAGGACAACCTTACGAAAAGGGGAAGACAGTTGTGCTCCAGATGTTTCTTTTGTGAAGCTGAGACAGAGACAATAAACCATCTTTTCTTGCATTGTAAAGTGACTGAGCAACTCTGGCAATGGTGGACAATTTGGAATGAAAGAAATCAGAGATGTTTTGAGAACAAACGTATTCCTTTTCAAAGTCTGAAAATGAATTGTTTAGCAACTTTATATTTTTGGTGTACCAACCTTATACCTAAGGATCCAAGGGATGTCTTTCTTTTTTTAGATAATTTGTGAAGATCATAGGTGATAGATCTCTTGGTGATCCTATACTTTTGATGTAATTGCTACATGAGTACACTATTGGTGTAACTCTTTTGTTTATAATACCAGTTAAATTTTATCAAAAAAAAAAAGGATAGTGCTAAGATCCAGGGTCAAGACTGTGGAAGGTGACTTGGAACGCTTCCCAATCTTGACGGAGTTGCACACATCGAAGTTACAGAACGGGACATTGAGGGCTGGGGAAGTTGACACCAAGTAGCAAGCAAGAGCTTAGCTCCCTAACTTTTCTTTGGGTTCCATCTTAGCTTGTTTTTATTTTTATTGGCATGGACATACTAATGCGATGCATTTTGGGAGAAGTGTTATTTGTAGATGATATAATACTCATTGACTGGACGCCAAGTGGAGCCAACACAAAGCCACATGTTTGGAGACAAACTCTAGAGTCAATATTTAAGTTGAGCAGGATCGAAATTGAATATTTAGAGGTGCAAGTTCAATGCATGTCTTATGAAGCAGGTGTGGATATGAAGCCTGACATAACGGTTATCCCGAAGGAAGTAAGTTTCAAGTACTTAGGATCAGCAATCAAGGTAACAGGGAGATTGACAAGGATGCCACTAGTCGTATTGAGGTGGGATCGATGAAATGGAGGCTAACATCCACTGTTCTGTGTAGTAAGAATGTGTCACCTCAATTCTAAAGTTAGTTCTACGCAGTGGTGGTTATACCAACTATGTTAAATGGTGCATAGTGTTGGCCAGTCTAGAGCTTTCATGACTAGACGATGTGAGTGGCGGAGATGAGGATGTTGAGGTGGATGTGTGGGCATATCAGGAGAGATTAAGGGTAAAAATGATAATATGTGGGATGAGGTTGGAGTGGCTCCCCTGGAGGATTAAGATGTATGAAGGGAAGCTAAGATGGTTTGTACATGTGAAGAGGAGAGGTGTAGTTGTCCTAGTTAAGAGGTGTAAGAGGTTAGCCGTAATGGGTGTGAGGAGGGGTATAGGAAGTAGGTGATTAGGCATGATATGACAAAACTTGAGCTCATTGGGGACATGAACCTTGATAAAAGAGTGGAGTTTGATGATTTGGGTAGAAGGTTAGTAGGTAGTTGGGGCATATTTCATCCCCTTCCCTAGAATGTTAGTATAATTCTTGTTGTTTTCCTTATTTTTGGATTTCTATCACCACTAGTTTCTTTGGTTTTGATATGTTCTGATCATCTTGTTTCTGCTTGTTACTGCCTTTTCTCCAACTATTCCTTCAATTGAGGGTCTATCTAAAATAGCCTATCGACGATTCTACCTTCTCAAAGTTAGGAGTAAGGTTTACATATACTCCAACCTTCCTGGACCCCATCTCTGGAATTACCCTGGTTTGTTATTGATTCGCCTCAAGGTTAAAATCTTTAACAAACATTGATGATACTTCCTCAGTCCCATTTAAGTATTGTAGTTTGACCTATCCAAACTAAAAATTGGCTAATAACACATGAGATGAAGTATCATTTTATGTAACGCAAATGGTAAAATGAAGATGCTAATAACTCTCTGATGAATTTGAACTTCAACCAAATACTGGATGTGTGTTGCCTTGTTGCATAATGTTGGAAGACATTTCTGTTAAGGGAAGTGGACTTGGGACTTGCATAATGTTGGAAGACGTATGTCAAAAAAATCCAGGAAAATTGACTTGGGACTAGTAATATGTAATTGCTTAATTAGAAGCTGTCTATGATAAGGTGCAGGTATCCTTATTTTGTATGGCATTAGGTGTCATTGGGTTTCTGTACTAGCTGAATCACTAGTTTTTTTGGGTGTCGTATGAATTTTGATGTGACATTGAACATTTAATGAAAAATTAAGTCAAAAGGAGAGAGAATTGCAGGAAATGGCCGAGGTTTTGTAGGTAGTGGATGATTAGCTGTTGATGGGAAAAAAAAGAACGGGTTGAGTTGGGGAATTTTGTTTGACGTATGATAGACTGGCTCTCATTGAAATCTCTTCCCTGCCTATGGCAATTGGATGTTGGATAACAGGAATTAAAGGAAAATAATAGAGGATCAAATGGTTGGTAGTTGGGTTGTCATGCAGACTGGCCGTTAGGATTTGATTAGTAGGGGTTAAGATGATTGGTTTGGTAATCTGGCTGAATGAAAACAAGTTGTAATATTTATTCAAATGTATCTTATTTCTGACATGCTGATGTGTATTCAGGCTGGTAATATGCATGTACATATTTCTGTGTGCTTTGAGGGAGAACTGCTTGAACTATAAGGCTTTTATGAATCTTGAAGTCTACTTGGTTTGTTGCTTGTAAACATTTTTGCTAAGCCATTTCTGATTCAATGGCTAGGTGGAGTTGAAGCGCAGGAAGAGATAGCAACTCGACTCTTCGTGCAGTGAGGAGGTGCACCTTTTCTTGAGTACTGTCCGAAACGACATATGAAATGGACTTCATGATGCAGAACTGCTTGTACAGCTGAAGTTTGGAGTTACTAGCTTTATAGTTTCTGCAGTGTCATTATGACTTTTCAGAGCAAGCTCGTATTTCTAAAGCATCTTCAGACTCCTTAAGAATTTGTATGAACTAAATGAAGCAATGGCCATTGTAGACCTTTGTAGTGAATTTGCCTTGTTAACTTTGCAATTCAAGTGCATTTAGAAAGTTTCCAATTATTGAAAAGAAAAGTAAAGAAACCAAGATGTTTATCTATAGCTTGTTTATCTATAACTCTTTTTAGGATTTCAAAAAAGAAATAAAGTTGCACTAGGACATCATTCTACACTAAACTATCAAATAAAAATTAAAAGGTTTATGAAAAAATTGGGCTAAGCTTCAAATGATTCCAAAAGGAGTTGGACACCTTTTGAGGTCAACAAATATAGATTGATCTTGTGAAAATTATGTGGGAGAAGATGTGGCAAACAAGGTTTCTATTCTTATTATTAATGAAAAATTATATGTGAAATAATACAAAAGGCTTTATTAGAAATAAAAAATAGACAAAAGCTTGATAGTTTAGGTAATTAATACAAGATCTAAGTGACAAAATATAATAAATCGATTTACTTTAATTATTTATTTAAAAATAAGTGACGTTAACTATTAAAAAGGATTTAATATAAGGGTGGACAACACCAAAACGAAAATCGAACCAAATTACAAATCGAATCAACTTGAGAGAAAAAATTCGTCTAATGGTTTAGTTTGGTTTGGTTTGGTATTGAAAAAAATAACTCAACTATATTTGGTTTGGTTTGATTTTAACTTTAAAAAACTAATCCAAGACTATACCAATCCGACATACGATACTATATATATATAATATAGTACTAAGAGTGATAATAATAATGAGTATTTATTCATTAGTTTTACATTGGTTTAGATAATTAAAATACATAATTTTAATTTTTCTTTAATGTTTACTCATATAATTAATAAGTACTTATCACACTTATTTTAACATGATTTAGCTCTTTAAATTTATGATATTTTTGCTGTGACTTACTTTAGCATGATTTAGCAATTTAAAATTAGAATCATCTTCACTTTGACTAATTTATTTGCAATATTTATTTATTTGATCTCATTATTATATTTTATTGAATATTTTTGTGTCTTTACTAATACCATATTTTGTGTTTTTCTTAAAAAAACATCTTAGATTTTTGTATTTTGGTAGGAGTAGAGAAATATTTGAATCATACAACAACATCAACAACATTACCCCAATGCCTCAAATGGCTTCTGCCCATTGCGGGGTAAGGGGAGGTCAGATATATGCAGCCTAACCCCTATGTTTAAAAACATAGCGCGACTGTTTCCGGATGACCCATGATGAGCGTCGAAATTTGTATTGACTAACTGTTATTTCACAATTGAAAAAAGTGTAGACAGTTTAAAGAGTCATTTTGCTTTATTCCATCATACCCCAAAGCCAAAAAAATAGTGAATTTTTGGCTCCATCCAAAATTGATGAAAATAAATATTTGAATCATAAGTTAATTATATATTTTTATAGATATTTTATCAAAATATTAAAAAAAAACTCAAAAACACGAGAATTTCTAAAAAAGTTCAAAAATTCAAAAAAAATTGAGGTTGAAAAACTTGAGTTTTATTGATTTGGTTTGATTTATATATTAAAAAATTTGACACAAATAATTTTATTTAATATTTAAAAAAAATTTAAACCAACTCAATCCTTATACACCCCTAATTTAACATATATTTTTTCTACTAATATGGAAAAGCCAGTATATGAGCCAATAAAAGTAAGCTATCAACATGTGTGCTTAATAGTAAAAAAAATTTAACAATTAAGGGCATTTTCATCATTAAACTTATTTGCCCCTACCTTCAGATTGATACATCTGAATTTACAGTCACAACACCATTATATACATGGGTCATCAGAACCCATTTCTTATGAGATTTCATGGATATGTTGTTGTTTGCACTTCTCACTCTCTCACTTCAACATCTATTCCCTATGACCTTCCAACACATGCCAAAATTACGCCGGAATATCCATTTGCTAGCTCCCAAAACGCTGCCCATTTGCCAGCCTCTAAACGCCGCATACAGTACCCCAAAAAACTCCGCCCGTAAGTAATCGAATCAGCTCCAAAATTGAGCAATGTCAACAACCACCAAGCCGCCAACCGCTGAGTTCGTATAGAAAACGTTACCCTCTGGTAATCTTTTTTCTTTTTGTATTTTTTCATATTTTCTGTGTATTTTCAATTTTCTTAGTTAGTTGGTGAGTATTATCTGATTGTATTAATTTGGGACTAATATTTGATATTTTACGCCCATTGCTCCTCTGCAAGACTTGTTAAATGTTCCATTTTTTGGGTGTTATTCCATCGTTTGTAGAATTCCTCCACCAAAAGAATCAATGCATTCAAATACTTAACTTTCACAGGGGTCAAAACAAATCATCAATTGAATAATTATTAGTGTTTTTTCATTGAGACATTTCATATCCAATAATTGCACTATTTCAATTGGGTAAATATTTATTTATATCCAAAATTATTTGTCCTTCCATCTTTTTAAGGTATTCTTGTAATGTCAAGGTAATTTTTTCTCATTTATGTAGCTCCCTCTTCAATTTTAGATTCAATTTCTTAACTTTTCATCTTTGTCGATTATCTTTTGATTTTAGTTTTGCATCCAATTTACATTTTCTAAATATACTTGTAAACCTTTCGTTTTAAATTTAGTTCGACGAAGTTTAAATTCGAGAAGAATTGAAATTAAGGCCAAAATGGCTCTATGAATATTTACTGAAGCATTCAACAATGTTTGTTGGTATCTGTCTTCGTATCTGGTGTCAACTCTCAAATTAGGGAAGTTTTTTCCTCCGGTCTTTGCTTATTGCACTTATTTGCCATTTAATTCTTGCTTATTGAAGTGTAATATGCCTTCAAAGTGTTTGATGATATACCTGACTCATTTAAATATTTAGCCCAAATATGCCTGACTTGTTGAAGTGGAATAATTAGCCTAATAATTACTTTGACTTGCCACAATGTAATTAGTATGCTATTTAATTGAATGAGTATAATTACAAGGTTACATTAAATTTTTAAAATGAAAATTAATTATCTAAAAGTAAAGATTTATATTTAGAAAAATAAGGGTGTTTATAGATAATATTATATTAAGTATTTAAAATATATGTTGTTATTAAAAATATATTAATTAATAAACACATATTCTTAATTGATATTATAAAAAATTATTTATATTTTTCAACAACGACAACATATCCAGTTAAATCTAATAACTGGAGTCTGGAGAAGATAAAATGTATACAGGACCCTGGTAGGATTTTATGGCCCAATGACTGCGAAATAGGCGATTTCGGCCATTTTCCATGGGTGTTAGCCCACGAAT
>JAOTQJ010000091.1:17653554-17692931 GCA_025642045.1 Solanum sejunctum
CGGGGACTCGCCCGGCAAGCGGCCCATGCAGCCGGCGGGCGTTGGCTTGGCCCTGGTAGGATTTTATGGCCCAAGGAATATGAAACAGGCAATTTCGACCATTTTCCGTAGATGTTAGCCCACGGCTTTTGGCGCTGCCTGTAGTTTTGGGCAAATATTTTTGAAAAAGCATACGGGTGGGTCGGGTACTCACTCGGAAAGAGTTCGATACGGTCGACAGGCGTTGGCTGTTCCCTAGTAGGATTTTATGGCCCAATGAATGCTAAACAGGCGATTTCAGCCATTTTCTGTGGGTGTTAGCCCACGAATTTTGGCGCTGCCTGCGGTTTCAGGCAAATATTATCAAAAATGCATACAGGTAGGTTGGGGACTCGCCCGTCAAGCAGTCCATATGGCTGTCGGGCGTTGGCTGGGCCCTGGTAGGATTTGATGGCCCAAGGATTGCGAAACAGATGATTGCGGCCATTTTCCGTGGCTGTTAGCCCACGGATTTTGGCACTACTTGGGGTTCCGAGCAAATATTTTCAAAAAACCATACGGGTGGGTGGGGGACTCGCCCAACAAGAAGCCCATGCGGTCGGCGGGCGTTGGCTAGGCCTAGTAGGATTTTATGGCCCAAGGACTGCGAAATAGGCGATTGTGGTAATTTTCCATGGGTGTTAGCCCACAGATTTTGGCGTTGCCTGGGGTTCCGAGGAAATTGTTTAGAAAAACCATATGGGTGGGTGGGGGACTCGATTGGCAAGTGTCCTATGCAGTGGACGGGCATTGTCTGGGCCTTGGTAGGATTTTATGGCCCAAGGACTGCGAAATCGGCGATTTTGGCCATTTTCCATGGGTGTAAGCCCACGGATTTTGGCGCTGCCTGAGGTTCCGAGTAAATATTTTCGAAAAACAATACGAGTGGGTCGGGGACTCTCCCGTAAAGTGGTCCATGTGGTCTACGGGCATTGGTTGTTCCCTGGTAGTAGTTTATGGCCCAAAGACTGCTAAACAGGCGATTTCGGCCATTTTTCGTGGGTGTTAGCCAACGGATTTTGGCGCTGGCTGGGGTTCTGATCAAAGATTTTGGAAACGAAATACAGGTGGGTCGGGGAATTGCTTCGCAAGCGGCCCATGCAGCCAGATGGCACTGGCTGGGCCTTGGTAGGATTTTATGGCCCTAGGTCAACGAAAAAGGCAATTTTGGCCATTTTCCGTGGGTGTTAGCCCACAGATTTTGGCGCTGCCTGGGGTTCCAGGCAAATATTTTTGAAAAAACATACAACTAGGTCGGGGACTCGCCCGTCAAGCGGTCCATATGGCTGGCGGGCGTTGGCTGGGCCCTGGTAGGATTTTATGGCCCAAGGACTACGAAATAGGCGATTTCGGCCATTTTCCATTGGTGTTAGCCCACGGATTTTGGCGCCGCCTGGGGTTCTGGGTAAATATTTTCAAAAAACCATACGTGTGGATTGGGTACTCGCCCGGCAAGCGGCCCATGCGGGCGGCGGGCGTTAGCTGGGCCCTAGTAGGATTTTATGGCCCAAGGACTGCGGAACAGGCGATTTCTACCATTTTCCGTGGGTGTTAGACCATGGATTTTGGCGCTGCCTGGGGTTCCAGGCAAATATTTTTGAAAAACCATACAGGTGGGTTGGGGAATCGCTTTGCAAGCGGCCCATGAGGCCAGATGGCATTGGTCGGGCCTTGGTAGGATTTTATGGCCCAAGGACTACGAAACAGGCGATTTCGGCCATTTTAAGTGGGTCTTGGTAGGTTCTGAGCAAATATTTTTGAAAACAAATACGGGACGGTCGAGGACTCTCCCATCAAGTGGCCCATGTGGTCGGCGGGCATTGGATGGGCCTTGGTAGGATTTTATGGCCCAATTACTGCAAAACAGGAGATTTTGGACATTTTCCGTGGGTGTTAGCCAACGGATTTTGGCGCTGCCTGGGGTTTCGGGCAAATATTTTCAAAAAGCCATACAGGTGGGTCGGGTAATCGCTTCGCAAGTGGACCATGCAGGTGGAAGGCATTGGACGGGCCTTGGTAGGATTTAATGGCACAAGGTAAGCGAAACAGGCAATTTCGGCCATTTTCTGTGGGTGTTAGCCCAAGTATTTTGCCGCTGCCTGGCATTCTGGGTAAATATTTTCGAAAAACCATATGTGTAGGTCGAGGACTTGCCCGGCAAGCATCCTATGTGGCCATAGGGCATTGGCTGGTCCCTGGTATGATTTATGGCCCAAGGACTGCAAAACAGGCAATTTCGGTCATTTTCCGTGGGTGTTAGCCCACTGATTTTGGCGCTACCTGGGGTTCTGTGTAAATATTTTTAAAAAACCATACGGGTGGGTTGGTTACTCGGTCGGCAAGCAGTCTATGCAGCCGACGGGCGTTGGCTCGGCCCTGGTAGGATTTTATGGCCCAAGGACTGCAAAACAGGCGATTTCGGCCATCTTCAGTGTGTGTTAGCCCACAGATTTTGACACTGCCTGGGGTAGCAGGAAGATATTTTCAAAAACCCATATGGGTGGGTCTGGGACTCTCCTAGCAAGCGACCAATGCATCCGGCGGGAGTTGGCTCGGCCCTGGTAGGATTTTATGGATCAAGGACTGCGAAACAGGAGATTTCGGCCATTTTCCGTGGGTGTAAGACCACGAATTTTTGCGCTGCTTGGGGTTCCTCGCAAGTATTTTCGAAAAACCATACGGGTGGGTAAAGGACTCTCCCAGCAAGCGGCTCATGCATCCGGCGAGCATTGGATGGGCCCTGGTAGGATTTTATGGCCCAAGGACTGCGAAACAGGCAATTTCGGCTATTTTCCATGGCTGTTAGCCCACGGATTTTGGCACTACCTGGGGTCCGGTGAAATAGTTTCAAAAAACCATATAGGTGAGTGGGGAAGTCGCCTGGCAAGCGGCCCATGTGGTCGGCGGGCATTGGCTGGGCCCTGATAGGATTTCATGGCCCAAGGTCGGCGAAATAGGCAATTTCGGCCATTTTCCGTGGGTGTTAGCCCACAGATTTTGGCGCTGCCTGGGGTAGCGGGCAAATATTTTCGAAAACCCATACAGGAGGGTCGGGGACTCGCCCAGCAAGCGGTCCATGTAGCCGGCGAGCATTGGCTGGGCCCTGGTAGGATTTTATGGCCCAAGGACTGCAAAACCGGCAATTTCGGCCATTTTCAGTTGGTGTTAGCCAACGGATTTTTGCGCTGCCTGGGGTTCTGGGTAAATATTTTTGAAAATCCATACGGGTGGGTTGGGTACTCGCCTGGCAAGCGGCCCATGCGGCCGGCTGGCATTGGCTGGGCCCTGGTAGGATTTTATGGCCCAAGGACTTGAAACAGGCGATTTCGACCATTTTCCATGGGTGTTAGACCATGGATTTTGGCGCTGCCTGGGATTTCGGGCAAATTTTTTTTAAAAACCATATAGGTGGGTTGGGGAATCGCTTCGCAGGCAGCCCGTGTAGCCGGATGACATTGGCCGGGCCATGGTAAGATTTTATGGCCCAAGGACTGCGAAATAGGTCATTTCGGCCATTTTTCGTGGGTGTTAGACCATGGATTTTGGCACTGCCTGGGGTCCGAGAAAATATTTTTGAAAACCCATACGAGTGGCTTAGGGACTTGCCCGGTAAGCGGCCCATATGGCCGGCGGCCATTGGCGGGGCCCTGGTACGATTTTATGGCCCAAGGACTGCGAAAGAGGCGATTTTGGCATTTTCCGTTGGTGTTAGTTCACGGATTTTGGCGCTGCCTGGGGTTCTGGGTAAATATTTTCAAAAAACCATACGGGTGGATTGGGTACTCACCCAGAAAGTGGCCCATGCGGCCGGCGGGCGTTGGCTTTGCCCTGGTAGGATTTTATGGCCCAAGGACTGCAAAACAGGTGATTTCGGCCATTTTTTGTGGGTGTTAGCCCACAGATTTTGGCGCTGCCTAGGGTTCCGAGCAAATATTTTTCAAAAACAAAATGGGTGGGTCGGGGACTCGCCCTGCAATAATCCCATGCATACGGCGGGCATTGGCTCGGCCCTAGTAGGATTTTATGGCCCAAGGACTGCGAAACAGGCGATTTGAGCCATTTTTCGTAGGTGTTAGCCCACGGATTTTGGCGCTGCCTGGAGTTTCGGGCAAATTTATGTGAAAAACCATACGATTGGGTCGGGTACTGTCCCGCTAAGTGGCCCATGTGACCGGCGGGTGTTAGCTCAACCCTGGTATGATTTTATGGCCCGAGGACTGCAAAATTGGCGATTTCGGCCATTTTCTGTGGGTGTTAGCCCACGGAATTTGGCGTTGCCTAGGTTCCGAGCAAATATTTTCGAAAAACCATACAGGTGGGTCGACTATTCACCCAAAAAGCGGCCCATGTAGCCGACGTGCATTGGATGGGCTCTGGTAGGATTTTATGGCCCAAGGACAGCGAAACCGGCGATTTCGACCAATTTCCGTTGGTGTTAGCCCATGAATTTTGGCGTTTCCTGGGGTTCCTGCAAATATTTTAGAAAAAATATACAGGTGGGTCGGGTACTCGCCCGACAAGCGGGTAATGCAGCCTACGGGCGTTGGCTGGGCCCTGGTAGGATTTTATGGCCCAAGGACTGCAAAACAGGCAATTTCGGCTATTTTCTATGGGTGTCAACCCACGAATTTTGGCGCTGCCTGGTGTTTCGGACAAATATTTTTGAAAAACCGTATGGGTGGGTCGGGTGCTCGCCCGACAAGTGGCCCATGCAGCCAGCGGGTGATGGCTAGGCCCTGCTAGGATTTTATGGCCCAAGTACTGCGAAATAGGCGATTTCGCCCATTCTCCGTGGGTGTTAGCCCACGGATTTTGGCGCTGCCTGGTGTTCCGGGCAAATATTATTGAAAAACCATACAGGTCGGTCCAGTACTCACCGGGCAAGCGTCCCATGTGGCCGGCGGGCGTTGGCTGGGCATTAATAGGAATTTAAGGCCCAAGGATTACGAAATAGGCAATTTCGTACATTTTCCGTGGGTGTTAGCAAATGGATTTTGGCGCTGCCTGGGGTTCCGAGCAAATATTTTGGAAAAAGCATACTGGTGGGTTGGGTACTCGCCCTGGATTTTGGCCATTTTCTGTGGGTGTTAGCCCACAGATTTTTGCGTTGCATGGGGTTCCGGGCAAATATTTTCGAAAAACCATACGTGTGGGTCGGGTACTCGCCCGGAAAGTGGCCCATTTGGCCAGTGGATGCTAGCTGGGCCCTGGTAGGATATTATGGCCCAAGGACTGCAAAACAGGCGATTTCGACCATTTTCATGTGTGCTAGCCCACGGATTTTGGCGTTGCCTGGGATTATGGGCAAATATTTTCGAAAAGCCATACAGGTGGGTCGGGTACTCGCTCGGGAAGCGGCCTATGTGGTCGGCGGGCATTGGCTTGGCCCTAGTAGGATTTTATGCCCCATGGACTGCGGAACAGACGATTTCGACATTTTCCGTCCGTGTTAGCCCACGGATTTTGGCGCTGCCTGGGGTTCCGGGCAAACATTTTCAAAATACCATTTAGGTGGGTTAGGTAGTCTCCCGACAAGCAGCCCATGTGGCCAGCGGGCATTGGCTGGGCCTTGGTAGGATCTTATGGCCCCTGGGCCTTGGTAGGATTTTATGGCCCAAGGACTGCCAAACAGGCGATTTTTGCCATTTTTCGTGGGTGTTAGCCCATGAATTTTGGCGCTGCCTGGAGTTCTGGGCAAATATTTTTGAAAAACCATACGGTTGGGTCGGGTACTGGCCTGGTAAGCGGCCCATGTGATCGGTGGGTGTTGGCTAGGCCCTGGTAGGATTTTATGGCCCAAGGACTGCAAAATGGCCGATTTCGGCCATTTTCCGTGGGTGTTAGCCCACGAATTTTGGCGCTTCCTGGGGTTCCGAGCAAATATTTTTGAAAAACCATACAGGTGGGTTTAGTACTCCCCCAGAAAGCGGCCCATGCAGCCGACGGGCATTGGCTGGGCCTTGGTAGGATTTTATGGCCCAAGGACAGCGAAATAGGCGATTTCGACCATTTTCCGTTGGTGTTAGCCCACGGATTTTGGCGCTGCCTGGGATTTCGAGCAAATATTTTAAGAAATAACATGCGGGTGGGTCAGGTACACGCCCGAAAAGCATCTAATGCAGCCTGTGGGCATTGGCTGGGCCCTAGTAGGATTTTATGGCCCAAGGACTATAAAAAAGGCAATTTCGGCTATTTTCTATGGGTGTCAGCCCACGAATTTTGGTTCTTCCTGGGGTTCCGAGCAAATATTTTCAAAAAACCATACAAGTGGGTCGGGTACTCTCCCGGCAAGCGGCCCATGTAGCCGGCGGGTGTTGGCTAGGCCGTGCTAGGATTTTATGGCCCAAGTACTGCGAAACAGGCGATTTCGCCCATTTTCCATGGGTGTTAGCCCAAGGATTTTGGTGCTGCCTGGGGTTCCGGGCAAGTATTTTTGAAAAACTATATGGGTGGGTCCGGTACTTGCCCGGTAAGCTCCCATACGGCCGGCGGGCATTGGCTGGGCACTGGTAGGATTTTACGGACGAAGGACTATGAAACAGGCGATTTCGGCCATTTTCCGTGGGTGTCAGCCCACGGATTTTGGCCCTGCCTGGGGTTCCGGGAAAAACTATTTGAAGAAACATACAGGCGAGTCGGGTACTCCCCCAGCAAGCAGTCCATACGGCCAGCGGCCATTGGTTGGGCCCTGGTAGGATTTTATAGCCCAAGGACTGCGAAACAGGCTAATTCGGCAATTTTCCGATGGTGTTTCTCGTGGATTTTGCCGCTGCCTGGGGTTCCGGGCAAATATTTTATAAAAAACAAATTGGTGGGTTGGGTACTCGCCCTGCAAATAGCCCATGTGGCTGGCTGGGTGTTGGCTGGGCCCTGGTAGGATTTTATGGCCCAAGGACTGCGAAACAAGCGATTTCGGCCATTTTCCGTGGGTGTCAGCACACGGATTTTTGCACTGCCTGGGGTTTCGGACAAATATTTTCGAAAAACCATACGGGTGGGTCGGTTACATGTCCAGCAAGAAGCCCATGTAGCCAGTGGCCGTTTGCTGGGCCTTGGTAGGATTTTATGGCCCAAGGACTGCGAAACAGGCAATTTAGGCCATTTTCCATGGGTGTTAGCCCACGGATTTTCGCGCTGCTTGGGGATCCGGGCAAATATTTTTGAAAACCCATACAGGAAGGTTGGGTACTCACCCGAAAAGTGGCCCATGCGGCCGACGAGCATTGGCTGGGCCCTAGTAGGATTTTATAGCCCAAGGACTGCGAAACAAGCAATTTCGGCCATTTTCCATGGGTGTTAGCCCACGGATTTTAGCGCTGCCTGGGGTTCCGGGCAAATATTTTGTAAAAAACATACGGGTTGGTCGGGGACTCGCTCAGAAAGCGTCCTATGTGGTAGGCGGGCGTTGGCTGGGCCCTGGTAGGATTTTATGGCAGAAAGAAGGCAAAACAGGCAATTTTGACCATTTGTCGTAGTTGTCAACCCATGAATTTTGGCACTGCCTGGGGTTTTGGGCTAATATTATCGAAAACACATACAGGTGGGTTGGGGACTCGCCTAGAAAGTGGTCTGTGTCGTCAGCGGGCGTTGGTTGGGCCCTGGTAGGATTTTATGACCCAAGGAAGGCGAAATAGGCGATTTCAACCATTTTCCGTGGGTGTTAGCCCACGGATTTTGGCGTTGCCTGGTGTTCTGGGCAAATATTCTTGAAAAACCATATGAGTTGGTTGGTGAATCTCCCAACAAGCAGCCTATGTGGTCGGCGGGCATTGGCTGCGCCCTCCTAGGAGTTTATGGCAGAAGGAAGGCGAAACAAGCAATTTCGGCCATTTTTTATGGTTGTTAGCCCATGGATATTAGTGTTGCCTGGGGTTCAGGGCAAATATTTTTGAAAAACCAAGCGGGTTGGTCGAGGACTCGCCCATCAAGCGGCTGATATGGCCGAAGGGCGTTGGTTCAGCCCTGGCAGGATTTTATGGCCCAAAGAAGGCGAAATAGGTGATTTTGGCCATTTTCTGTGGGTGTTAACCCATGGATTTTGGCGTTGCCTCGGGTTCTGGGACAATATTTTTGAAAAAAGATACGAGTGGGTCGAAAATTCGCCCGGAAAGCAGCCCATGTTACCGGCGGGCATTAGTAGGGCCCTGGTAAGATTTTATGGTCGAAGGAAGCAAAATAGGCGATTTCGACCATTTTCCGTCGGTATTAGCCCACGAATTTTGGCGTTGCCTGGGGTTTCGAGCGAATATTTTTGAAAAACCATACGGATGGGTCGGGTACTCTCCCGGCAAGCAGCCTATGTGGTAGGTGGGCGTTGGCTGGGCCCTCATAGGATTTTATGGCAGAAAGAAGGCAAAACAGGCGATTTTGGCCATTTGTCGTGGTTGTTAGCCCACGGATTTTGGCGCTGCCTGGGGTTCTGAGAAAATATTAACAAAAACCCATATAGGTGGGCTGGGGACTCGCCTGGCAAATGGCCCAGATGGACGCATGGCGTTGACTGGGCCCTGGTAGGATTTTATTGTCCAAGGAAGACGAAACAGGCAATTTTGGCCATTTTCCTTGGGTGTAGAACACGGATTCTGGCGCTGCCCTGGGGTTTCGGGCAAAGATTTTTGAAAAACCATACGGGTGTGTCGAACTCTCGCCCGATAAGCGGCCCAAGTGGCCGACGGGCGTTGGCTGGGACCTGGTAGGATTTTATGGACCAAGAAAGGCAAAATAAGCGATATCGGCCATTTTCCGTGGGTGTTAGCCCACAGATTCTGGCACTGCCGGGGGTTTCAGGCAAAGATTTTTGAAAAACCATACAGGTGGGTCGGCGACTTGCTTGGCAAGCGACCAAGGTGGGCGGCGTGCGTTGGCTAGGCCCTGCTAGATTTTATGGCCCAAGGAGTGAGAACTAGGCAATTTTGGGTATTTTCCGTGGGTGTTAGCCCAAACATTCTGGCACTGCCTGGGGTTCCGGGCAAAGATTTTTGAAAAACCATAAAGGTGGGTCGGTGACACTCTCGACAGCAGCCCAGGTGGCTGGCGAGCGTTGACTTAGCCCTGGTAGAATTTTATAGCCCAAGGAAGGCAAAACAGGTGATTTCGGCCATTTTCTGTTGGTGTTAGCCCACGGATTTTGGTGCTTCCTGGGGTTTTGGGGACTCGCCCGAAAAGCGGCCCATGTGGTCGAAGGGCGTTGGCTGGGCCCTAGTAGGATTTTATGCCAGATGGAAGGCGAAACAGGCGATTTCGACCATTTTCCATGGTTTTTAGCCCACGGATTTTGGTGTTGCCTGGGGCTCCGGGAAAATATTTTTGAAAAAACATATAGGTTAGTCGGGGACTCGCCCGGCAAGTGGCCCATGTGGCCAGCAGGCATTGCCTGGGCCCTGGTAAGATTTTATGGCCCAAATATTGTGAAACAGGCGATTTTGGTCATTTTCGGTGGGTGTTATCCCACGGATTTTGGTGTTGCCTGGGCTTTCGGGCAAATATTTTTGAAAATACATATGGGTAGGTCGGGGACTCTCCTGTCAAGCAGCCCATGTGGCCGACAGGAGTTGGCTGGGCCCTGGTAGGATTTTTTGACCAAAGGAAGGCGAAACAGGCGATTATGGCCATTTTTCGTGGGTGTTAGCCCACGAATTTTGGTGCTGCCTGGGGTTTCGAAAAAATATTTTTAAAAAACCATACGAGTGGGTCAAGGACTCACCCAAAAAGTGGCCCATGTTGCCGGCGGGCGTTGGCTGGACCCTGGTAGGATTTTATGGTCCGAGGAAGACAAACCAGGAGATTTCGGCCATTTTCCTTGGGTGTTAGCCCATGGATTCTGGCGCTGCCCTGGGGTTCCGGGAAAAGATGTTTGAAAAACCATACAGGTGTGTCGAAGTCTTGCCCAGCAAGCGACCCCAGTGGCCCGCGGGCGTTGGCTTGGCCCTGGTAGGATTTCATGGCCCAAGGAAGGCAAAATAAGCAATTTCGGCCATTTTCCGTGGTTGTTAGCACACAAATTTTGGCGCTGCCTGGGGTTCTCGACAAAGATTTTCAAAAACCGCACGGATGGGTCGGCGACTCACCCGGCAAGCGACCCAAGTTTTATGGCCCAAGGAGGGAGAAATAGGTGATTTTGGCTATTTTTCGTGGGTGTAAGCCCAAAAATTCTGGCACTGCCTGGGGTTCAGGGAAAACAATTTTGAAAAACCATATGGTTGGGTCAGTGACTCTCTCGACAAGCGGCCCAGGTTGCTGGCTAGCGTTGGCTCAGCCCTGGTAGGATTTTATGGCCCAAGGCCAAACAGGTGATTTCGGCCATTTTTCGTGGGTGTTAGCCCACTGATTCTGGCGCTGCCTGGGGTTCTGGGCAAAGATTTCCAAAAAACAATACAAATGGGTTGGCAACTTGCCCGGCAAGCAGGCCAGGTGGCTGGCAGGTGTTGGCTGGGCCCTGGTAGGATTTTATGGCCTAAGAGAGGCGAAACAGGCGATTTGGGTCATTCTCCGTGGGTGTTAGCCGATGGATTCTGGCGCTGCCTGGGGTTTCGGGCAAATATTTTTGAAAAACAATATTGGTGGGTAGGCGACTCGCCCAGAAAGTGGCCGAGGTGGCCGGCGGGCATTGGCTGGGCCCTGGTAGGATTTTATTCTCAAGGAAGGCGAAACAGGCGATTTCGGCCATTTTCCATTGGTGTTAGCCCACGGATTGTGGCGCTGCCTGGGGTTCCGGGAAAATATTTTTGAAAACCCATACAGGTGGGTTGAGGACTCACCAGGCAAGTAGCCCAGGTCATCGGCGGACGTTGGCTGCGCCCTGGTAGGATTATATGGCCCAAGGAATGCAGAACAGGTGATTTCGTCCATTTTTCGTGGGTGTTAGCCCACAGATTCTTGCGCTACCTGGGGATTCGGGCAAATATTTCCAAAAAACCATACCGATGGGTCAGAGGCTCGCTCTTCAACCAGCTTAGGTGGCCGGCAGGCATTAGCTGGGCCCTGGTAGGATTTTATGGCGTAAGAAAGATGAAACAGGCGATTTGGGCCATTTTCCATGGGTGTTAGCCCACGAATTCTAGCACTGCCTGGGGTTCCGGGCAAAGATTCTCAAAAAGCCATATGTATGGGTCGGCGACTCGCTTGGCAAGTGGTCTAGGTGGTCGACAGTCAGTTGCTGGTCCCTGGTAGGATTTTATGGCCTAAGTAAGGCGAAATAGGCGATTTCGGCCTTTTTTCGTGGGTGTTAGCCCACGGATTCTGGCGCTGCCTGGGGTTCCAGGTAAAGATTTGCAAAAAACTATACTTGTGGTTCAGTGACTCGCCAGGCAAGTGGTCCAGGGGGTCAGCGGGAATTGGCTGGGCCCTGGTAGGATTTTATAGCCTAAGGAAAGCGACACAGGCGATTTCGGCCATTTTTCGTGGGTGTTATCCCACGGATTCTGGCGCTGCCTAGGGTTCCAAGAAAAGATTTTCGAAAAACCATATGGGTGGGTCGGCGACTCGCCCAGCAAGCGACGTAGGTGGTCGGCGGGCATTGGTTGGGCCCTAGTAGGATTTTATGGCCCAAGGAAGGCGAAATAGGCAATTTCGGTAATTTTCCCTGGGTATTAGCCACGGATTCTGGCGCTGCCTGGGGTTCTTGCCAATGATTTTCAAAAAAACATACAGGTGGGTTGGCGACTCGCCCGAAAAGCGTCCTAGGTGGCCGACGGGCCTTGAATGGGCCATGGTACAATTTAATGGCCCAAGGAAGGTGAAACAGGCGATTTCGGCCATTTTCCGTTGGTGTTAGCCCATTGATTCTGGCGCTCCCTGGGGTTCCGGGCAAAGATTTTTGAAAAACCGCATAGGTGGATTGGATAATGCTCGACAAGCCAAGGTGGCTGGCGGGATTGGCTGGGCCCTGGTAGGATTATATGGCCCAAGGAAACCGAAACAGGCAATTTCGGCCATTTTTCGTGTGTATTAGCCAGCGGATTAAAATTTGGAACTGCCTGGGGTTCCGAGCAAATATTCTCAAAAACCCACACTGATGGGTCAATTACTTACCCGGCAAGCAGCCCAGGTGGCCGATAGACGTTGGTTGGGCCCTAGTAGGATTTTATGGCCTAAGGAAGGCGACAGAGGAGATTTCGGCCATTTTCCGTGGGTGTTAGTCCACAGATTCTGGAGCTGCCTGGGGTTCAGAGAAAAGATATCTGAAAAAACATACAGGTGGGTCAGCGACTCGCCCAGCAAGCGGCACTAGTGTTCGACGGGCATTGACTGGGCCCTGGTAGGATCTTACGGCCCAAGGAAAGTGAAACAGGCAATTTTGGCCATTTTTCTTGGGTGTTAGCCCACGGATTCTGGCGCTGCCTGGGGTTCTTG
This sequence comes from Solanum sejunctum, assembly GCA_025642045.1. Taxonomy (NCBI): domain Eukaryota; kingdom Viridiplantae; phylum Streptophyta; class Magnoliopsida; order Solanales; family Solanaceae; genus Solanum; species Solanum sejunctum. The sequence continues at coordinate 17,665,924 of JAOTQJ010000091.1, forward strand.
GTAAAGATTTCCAAAAAACCATACTGGTGGGTTAGTGACTCACCCATCAAGCATCCCAGGTGGCCGGCGGGCATTAACTGGGCCCTGGTAGGATTTTATGGCCCAACAAAAGCAAAACAGGTGATTTTGGCCATTTTTCGCGGGTGTTAGCCCACGGATTTTGGCGCTGCTTGGGGTTTCGGGCAAATATTCTTAAAACTCCATATGGGTGGGTCGACGACTCTCCTATAAAGTGGCCCAGGTGGCCGGCTGGCATTGTCTATGCCTTGGTAGGATTTTATGGCCCAAGGAAAGCAAAACAGGCAAATTCGGCCATTTTTCATGGGTGTTAGCCCACGAATTCTAGTGCTGCCTTGGGTTTCGAGAAAAGATTCTCAAAAATCCATACAAGTGGGTCGGCGACTTGCCGAGCAAGCGTCCCAGGTGGCCAGCGTGTGTTGGCTGGGCCTTGGTAGGATTTTATGGCCCAAGGAAGGCGAAACTGGCGATTCTGGCCATTTTCCGTGGGTGTTAGCCTACGGATTCTGGCGCTGCCTGGGGTTTTGAGCAAAGATTCTTGAAAAACCATAAGGGTGGGTTGGAGACTCACCAGACAAGCAGCCTAGGTGGCTGGCGGGTGTTGGCTAGGCCCTGGAAGGATTTTATGGCCCAAGGAAGGCAAAATAGGTGATTTCGGCCATTTTCCGTGGGTGTTAGCCCACTGATTCTTGCGCTGCCCGGGGATTCGGGCAAAGATATCCGAAAAACCATATCTATGGGTCGAAGACTCGCTCAGTAAGCGGACCAGGTGGTCGGCGAGCGTTGGCTGGGCCCTGGTAGGATTTTATGGCCCAAGGAAGGTGAAACAGGCGATTTGTGCCATTTTCCATGGGTGTTAGCCCACGGATTATGGCACTGCCTTGGGTTCCGGGAAAACATTCTCAAAAAGCCATACCGATGGGTCGGAGACTCACTCGGCAAGTGGTCCAAGTGGTCGACGGGCGGTCGCTGAGCCTTGGTAGGGTTTTATGGCCCAAGGAAGGCGAAATAGGTGATTTCGGCCATTTTTCGTGGGTGTTAGCAAACGAATTCTGGCACTGCCAAGGGTTCCAGGTAAAGATTCGCAAACAACCATACTGGTGGGTCGGTGACTCACCGGGCAAGTAGTCCAGGTGGTCGGCGGGCAATAGCTAGTCCCTGGTAGGATTTTATGGCCCAAGGAAGGCGACACAGGCGATTTCAGCCATTTTCCGTGGGTGTTATCCCATGGATTCTGGCGCTGCCTGGGGTTCCGAGAGAAGATTTTCGTAAAACCATATGGGTGAGTCGATGACTCGCCCAGCATGCGGCACAGGTGGTCGGTGGGCATTGGTTGGGGCCTGGTAGGATTTTATGGCCTAAGGAAAGAAAAACAGGCAATTTCGGTCATTTTTCGTGGGTGCTAGCCAACGGATTATGGCGCTGCCTGGGGTTCTGGGCAAAGATTTCCAAAAAACCATACTGGTGGGTTGGCAACTCGCTCGGCAAGCATCCCAGTTGGCCAACGGGAATTGCCTGGGCTATGGTAGAATTTTATGGCCCAAGGAAGGCGAAACAGGAGATTTCAGCCATTTTCCGTGGGTGTTAGCCCACGAATTCTGGCGCTGCTTGGGGTTTCGAGCAAATATTTTTGAAAAACCATATTGGTGGGTCGGCGACTCGCCCCGCAAGTGGCCCAGGTGGCCGGCGGGTGTTATATAGGCCCTGGTAGGATTTTATGGCCCAAGGAAGGTAAAACAGGCGATTTGAGCGATTTTCCATGGGTGTTAGCCCACGGATTCTGGCGCTGCCTGGGGTTCCAGGCAAATATTTTCAAAAAAACATACGAGTGGGTCGGGGACTCGCCCGTCAAGTGGCCCATGCGGCCGGCGGTCGTTGGCTTGGCCGTGGTAGGATTTTATGGCCCAAGAAAGGCGAAACAGGCAATTTTGGGCATTTTCCATTGGTGTTTGCCCACGGATTCTGGCGCTGCCTGGGGTTCCTGGAAAAGATTCCTAAAAAACTATATGGGTGGGTCAGTGACTCGGTCAGCAAGCATCGTAGGTGGCCGAGGGTCGTTTGTTGGGCCCTGGTAGGATTTTATGGCCCAAGAAAGGCGAAACGGGCGATTTTGGCCATTTCCTTGGGTGTTAGCCCACGGATTCTGGCGCTGCCTGGGGTTTTGGGCAAAGATTCCCAAAAAAACATATGGGTGAGTTGCTGACTCGCCTAGCAAACGTCCCAGGTGTCCGAGGGGCATTAGCTGGGCCCTGGTAGGATTTTATGTCGCAAGGAAGGCGAAACAGGCGATTTCCGCCATTTTCCGTGGTTGTTAGCCCACGGATTCTGGTGGTTCCTGGGGTTCCGGGCAAAGATTCTCAAAAAACCATATGGGTGGGTCGGAGACTCACCTGATAAGTGGCCTAGGTGGCCGAGTGGTGTTGGCTGGGCCCTGTTGGATTTTATGGCCCAAGGAAGGAGAAACTGGCGATTTTGGCCATTTTCCATGGGTGTTAGCCCACGGATTCTTGCGCTGCCTGGGGTTCCTAGCAAAGATTCCCAAAAAAATATATGGGTGGGTCAGTGACTCGGCCAGCAAGCGACCCAGGTGGTCGGGGGTCATTGGCTTGGCCCTGGTAGGGTTTTATGGCCCAAGGAAGGCGAAACAGGTGATTTCGACCATTTTTCGTGGGTATTAGCCCACGAATTCTAGCGCTGCCTGGGGTTCTGGGCAAAGATTCCCAAAAACACATATGGGTGGGTCGGTGACTCGCCTGAAAAGCAGCCTAGGTAGTGGGGGGCATTGGCTGGGCCCTGGTAGGAATTGATGGCCCAAGGAATGCGAAATAGGCGATTTCGACCATTTTCCGTGGGTGTTAGCCCATGGATTCTGGCGCTGCCTAGGGTTCCGAACAAATATTCTCAAAAAATCATATGGGTGGGTCGTCAACTCGCTCGACAAGCGGCCTAGGTGGCGGGGGGCATTAGTTGGGCCCTGGTAGGATTTTATGGCCCAAGGCTATACAGGCGATTTTGGCCATTTTTCGTGAGTGTTAGCCCACGGATTTTGGCGCTGCCTGGGATTCTTGGCAAAGATTCCTGATAAACCATATGGGTGGGTCAGCGACTCGCCCGGCAAGTGGCCCAGGTGGCCGAGGGGCGTTGGCTGAGCCCTAGTAGTATTTTATCGCCCAAGGACTGTGAAACAGGCGATTTCGGCCATTTTACAAGCCAAGGAACCTAAAATAAGCGATTTTGGCAGTTTTCTGTGGGTGTTAGCCCATGGATTCTGGCGCAGCATGGGGTTCCATTGTGACATTCCCGAAAACACATATAAGTGGGTCCTCAACGAGCCCGCAACAGGCCTAGTTGGTTCGGCGACGTTGATGGAGGCCTTGTAGGATTATATGGGCCAATGAAGCCAAAATTGGCAATTTTTGCAGATTGTTGTGGGTGTTAGTCCATGAATTTTGGCACTGCATGGAGCTCCGACACAAATTTCCTGAAAATTCATACAAGTGAGTCTACAATGAGCCTGGTAAAAGGCCTAGGTGGCTCAACAGCGTTTTTGTAGGCTTGGTTGATTTTATGGGCCAAGGAAGCCGAAACAGGCGATTTCGGAAGTTTTATAAAAAATTGTCATTTTATAAATATTTTAACAAGATTTGTAATGTGTCAATTTAAGATTATATATGAGCTAAATGTTTAGATTGCCTGAATTAGGTATATCAAACTAAATTGAATTAATAAATGAGCATGTCATTAACTAATCTGTTGTACGTTGTTTGTATGTATGCAACAGGTGATTTACGGGAAGGAGGGAGAAAGTTTGTGATATTTAATTTTGGTCTATTAAGTTGTATCCCTCTAGTATAAGGACTCTAAACCTTCAATTGGGAGTACGTTACAAATGGCAGTTGCAAGGATGATGTCATAAGCTTGATGAAAATGTTTAATTCAGCTCTCCCAGAAATGATCAAACAACTAGAGGAGCAGTTGCCACGATTTAAGTATACAATATTCACCTTCTTCAAAGTATTTGTAGATAAACTAAAATGCCTATACGACTCATAAAGGTTGTCTCGAACATAAAACTAAAGTACTTATGCAACATGTTTTATCAATATAGCTCCGAATGCTTATACTTTGTACATCTTCACGTACCATCTAGTAGTATTAGAAGATGTCAAGAATATCATCAATAGAACAGTTGCAAAGAGGGCACAACCCTCTATTCAACCAAAGTTCTCTTGAACAAATCCTACAATAAGTATGTCCACAAGGAATAAAGGCCGCGCCTTTGTTCCTTTCCATGCACACACAACACACGGTATCAATTTCACTATCTTTTTTGCTATGTCGCATGTTATTATTATTATTGTTCTTTTCATCTTCGTTAATGTCTGTTTCTTGGAACAATCTCATCAACGTCTTCAATTGTGTTGTGGGAGTCATGTTCTCCATTCGTTCTGCTTCCAACACCATTGCCAAGTTCAGCCGCCGACCTCCATAATGGGCCTCTATTATGGGCTCTTCTTCATCTACATAATATTGGGCATCTTCGTCTCTGTAAATTTGGGCATCGTTCTCCTCCTCCTCTTCTTCCTCTACTACTAGGCTAGATACTCTCGTGTTCCGAGAAGGTCCACAACAGGCACCCAACCCACTGAATTTAAGTCGTCGCTTCAAGTTCTTCCACAACGTCTTCGGCCTATCTTCATCCTCCATCTTTGGACTTCCCCCTCGTTTTTCCTTTAGGGTTTTTGTATTCCCTTCTCTATGAAATCAGAATTTAGCAAGTGTTAAAAAAAAATAATGTGTATCTCAGTTTGAGATATTTTTCATTTTTCAAGAATTAAATTATATAAATTTTGAAAAAAAATTTAAAATATAATATCTTTTTATCACGTTACCATAAGAAGCTAAAATTGAATTTATAGCACATATGATACCTTATTTTAATATCAATTTTTTTATCAAAAGAGAAGATATAAAATAAATAAGTGAAAATAAGAGAAGGATGTGACTCTTTTGATCACCAACCTAAATGCTTGTTTAATTACAAAAAAGAAATTAGGGGTTGAAATATGAAAATAAGAGAAACCTTTGTGGAGAAGGAAATTAATTACCTATGTGAATGGCAAGAAATTATATGTACATTGGAGGAAAAGTGTTTGCTGTTTCTCCAAAATTAATGATTTTTTTTCCTCCCCTTTTTTGCATGATGAGAAAGATGACGAAAAAGAAGAAGAATAAATATAGATTTTAATGGAAATAACATGCGAAATGCAGGAATAGAAAATGAAGATTTTTAAGAAGGGATGTTTGAAAAATGAAGAGAGAGAGAGAGAGAGAGAGAGGGAGGAGAGGGTTTGTTTCAAAATTGGGAAAGATTTTGTGGTTAGGGGGAGCAACAGGGTTTTATTTCTTTTGATAGACTTAATTATATAATATGAGATGGAAAAATTGGTAATATCAAATAATTTATTAATTTAATTAATTAAAATCTTATTTGAATTCAAAATTTTAAATTAAAGAGTAAGAAGGAAAACTATATACCTCGATTGATGAGACACGAAGAAGATAAACAAGGGGTGCCTAAACTTTTACCGCTCTAACAATGCACAGTCAAAGGAAAACAAGCTCCTTGAAAACTAAAAAATAAAAAATTTCCACTCTTATTCCTAAACCCTCACACCCACGCAAAAGAATCTAAAAAAAATCAATTTTAAGAAATTCAATTTTTTCCCTCTCCCGCCCTCTTTAAAAAATAGAAAAATATTTTTCAACACAATCTAGCAAGCTCAAATTATAATTTTTTTTTCTTACCCCAATGTCTTACCTGGACCAATCCACTAGAAAAATACTTTAAATAAAATTATTTTTTCACTATTTTTCTTTGAATAATTATTTAGTCTTTTATTTAGTTAGTTTCATGATTTACTTTTGGATTAGATTGCTTTATAGTTAGAATTCACTTTTGATTTAGGACTGCTCAATATAAATAATTAATTAAAATTTTAACTATTAAATATTTTATTAATAAAAATATATAATAAAACAAATTTAAAAAGAAAAAAAATAGTAAAATTACATTGAAAATATTAAACTACTCCTTTTATATTTAGGAATATCGGTTAATTATTTAACTTGTAAGTTATTACTTTATATCTTCAAAAACTATTAACATATTTATGTTATGCGCAATTGAATTGATTTTTTCATCTTTGTTATTCCACAATATACTAAATTATTGCATCAAACTAATAGTATTTATTTATTTATTTTTATGAATATTGTACTTATTTAATGACATGTACTATTTATATATAATGTTTAAATTGATGCAACACATACATGCAAAGCACGTAAACTAAAACTAATTTATTAAAAAAACTGCAACCCTTTATTACAAAGGGTAGTTAAGTCACTTTTTCTTCTTATCCAAGAATTACTAAACCTGATATTAATAATCCCTAAACATCTTTGACATTAAACAAGACCACGTAATAAATTATCCATGGATTAGGTATGCCAAGTTTGCATTGTGCAACCAAACATTGTATTAGGTAGATTAAATTATAATTCAAGAACTATTTTAATTAGTACATCCTGCCAAACGACTCCTATAAAGTTAGAGTTGTCTTCTAGAGCATTCAAACCTCTGGACAGAGCTTCAGCAAACAAGATAAAAGTTGCATAAAGACTAAATAATGTTAAACAATTGGAACGCGGCAAAATAGAAACCATACATAAATTGGAACACAAATATTAGTGTTGACTTTGGTGCCAAAGGAACAATTTAAATATGAGAAATGAACACTCCAAATGCCCAGGAAATTGACACAAGGATTCCCCAGATGAAAGCTAAAAAGTTTTTCAGAAGCCAAAAAAGATCATTTTGATAGTCCACTTTTTGATACATCGACATAAAGCTATTATAAGCACAAACGATGACCAAAGCATTACATCCAACACAGGAATTTTGGCAGAATTTCACATTTGAGATTATGAGTTCTGGACAGATGGTCATACAAGGTCATGATCGCACAAACTGGTATTCACTGCACTCATGCAGAAGGGAAGAACCCCTTGAAGCATTGGACACAAATGGTTGTTAGATAATGGAAAAAATAAAATAAAAAATCATGCAGTTATACCATGCGTTGTGCTCACAAAAGAAAAAGGAATAGCAAACTTTGTCATTCAATCTCTTTCTCAGGTCCAATGTACATGGTACAACATGCTGAAATTAAGATAATTATACATCCAACTAATCTGCCAAAAGATGGAATGATTCTTGATGAGCCCATTCCAAGAAATTGTGATAGTACAATCTGAAATACAAAGCATATCATTCAGCACAACACAAAGAGGCTGCAACATGATACAGTAGGATAACAGAAAGCAAAACTCGACCTTTTACACACCAATTCTAATATATGGTATTAAACTAATTTTCCTACAGAAATACTAAAAAAAATTACTTCCAACTTTATTGCATGTTCGGTCTCTGGCATAGGAATATGAGTTCGCAATTGCAGTGAATCAAGTTCCATTTACAAGTCTCTGGTGATGTAGCACTATGCATAGTTGAATTGCAAAGAATTTCACACACGCAATCCAAGAATCAACCATTCAAATTTTATAACTGCTAACTAGAGTTCCTTGACTTTGAATGAAGTGTTGCATCACATGACTACACCATCTAAAAGCTCATGCATTCAGAGAAATGATAGTTTTATCAACTTAACGATAACTCTAACATCGCCCTCAAGTGTGAGCCAGACTTTTTTTGAGTCAGTACATGGAAATTCTTTGATAATGGGGCAGTGATATTCAAGCTTTTGCCTGCTTCCACACTATATTGAATTATATGAACAACTCATTAAAAATCTCAAAATTTAGAGAGATTTTTATTTTACTTAATTCTAGCTCTAACCTAAAGAAACCTTCACTATTCTCTGGAAATGTCATTATTTATCAATATCATTCTGACAAAATTAGGCAAACAGGGTAGCACAACAGTCCATCTTCATCTAACAATTGTACAGGTCAAAAACAAATACTACTATACTCTGTCCAAATTATTGTGCATATAAGACAATCAGAGGTAAGAAAGCTTCAGCGTACAAGAGGAAACTCAACAAACAACATGATCAAATACACACCTCAATAAACTGGATATTGGCAACTCTACTGGTTTTCTCAAGCTGAAGTCCACGTGCTAAAGTTATCTGTGCAGACTAGGGAGTTATTGCACAAATTGGAGTATAGGTCTAAGAAATCAAAATTTGGATATTGGATTACATGACCAGATTAGAGTTTAGAATATTACCTCTGCAAAGAAAGCTAGAACACCAAGTATAGCCATTAGAAGGAAAGAGTAGAAACTAGGGAGTACAAAGTTCTGCATTCAACAAAGTAAGACAATTAGGAAATAGAATCAACCAAAAGTTGAGAAGGATACCTAAACTACTACACCAATAGAAGGTTGAAAAGATAAGAACAGAGAACTTCAATCAAAGTTAACTCACAAATACAAAGAAATACATGTGGCTTTTAAACCTGAATTTAGAATATAATTCTTTTATCTTCTTCATGCAAGTCACTCCACGCACTTCTTTTAGTACAAGAAAAATTGCAAAATTATCCTCTTCAACATAAAGGCAGAGGCATTAAATAGAGCAAAAATTATAACCCAATGCCTTTTATAAAATATGTACACAAAATTGCAAAATTATCCTCTTCAACATAAAGGCAGAGGCATTAAATAGAGCAAAAATTATAACCCAATGCCTTGTATAAAATATGTACACAATGTATAGGTTCTGTACGCTTATACTAAATATACATACGCTTACATAACCAGTGTATACTTCGACCATTTTTGTACACATTTTGTAAACTAGTTGACCGAACTGTATATATTGATAAGTATCCCTTAAATAGAACCTTTTTACCAAACAAAAGTAACAAATGTTGGCAATTCAAACTACAGCTCTCGCACATTCAAGAAGACCGCCCATTTTCTGGCAAAGGTAAAATGGAGAGTGAATCACTCTTTGTAGAGGAGAGTTCCCAATCTACAATTATGAGTGTGTTTGGTAAGGAGGAAAATATTTTCCGGAAAATGTTTTTCAATTTTCTCATGTTTGGTTGGCTTAAATGTTTTGGAAATGTTTTTCAAATCAAGTCATTTTCCTCAAATTTAAGGAAAATGACTTCCTTCCAAAAATTAAGGAAAATATTTTCCAATACTCTCCTCCAGTCTCAAATTAAAATATTTTTTTACCCCATCCATACCACAACCCCCTCCCAAAAATGACTAAATGTTTTTTAAAAAAAGGGTTTATTTTTGAAAAAATTTTACTTTTTTACTCCATCCTTTTGCCGACCACTTAACCCCACCCCAAAAAAAATTTAAAATTTATTTTTGAAAAATATTTCAAATTTTAAAAATTTTATTTGTTTACCCCATCCATACCTCTATCCCTACCATCCCCACCCCCCAACCCTCCAAACCCAAACTTCTTACAAGCCTCCCACTCCCCACACACAAAACAAAAGTAAAAATTCAAGTTTTTATTCCACCCACACAAAAGAAAAAAAAATAAAATTCACTCCACCTTGCCCCCATCCCTCCGCCATACAAAAAAAATTAAAATTTTATTTTTGAAAAAAAATTAGATTTTGAAAATTTCATTTGTTTACTCCACCATGCTCTGTGCAACCACACCAATCCCCCTCCCCCCTCTAAATGCACGAAAAAATTAAAATTTTATTTTTGAAAAAATTTCAAAGTTTGAAAATTTCATTTTATTTTTTTTTTGGTTCCAGCCTACCTCACACCTCCCCTCCACACACACAAAAGAAAATTAAAATTTTATTTTTGAAAAATATTCTACATTTTGAAAATTCTATTTATTTACCTCCATCCCTACCTCTGAACCCCCCCACACCACAACACATAAAATTTAAAAATTATTCTTTAAAAAAATCAAATTATTTGAAAGTTAGGTTTGGAGTCGGGTATGGTCAGACTCCGGTTTAAAAGTCGGCCGAGTCTAAATTTGAAAGTTAAATCTTGGGTTGGAAGTTGAGTTGGGTCTCACATTAGGTGTCAGGGTTGGGTCCTGAATTGTGGTTGATCTTTATATTAGAAACTATTTTCCTAAAAAATATTTTCTACTCTAGCCAAAAATAAAAATATTTTATTAAAAATATTTTCATTCACTAACCAAACAATAGAAAATATTTTTCACTCACCAACCAAACATGAGAAAATAAGTTAGGAACCAACTTGTTTTCCAGGAAAATATTTTTCTGGAAAAACATTTTCCTTCATACCAAACACACCCTATATCCGAAATATTTTCCACAATAGTATCAATGTACACTTCATAGTAAACTTCTGTCAATGCTTAATGAATATTTATCAGCAGCAAATGCGCATATGAAACCTGCAATAGTTTTAAATCTACAAAGATTATATGCATTTGCCTCTTTATTTAACAGAGAACTAATGACGTGTAAAGTATCTTACTTCAAAGGCAAATGTAGATATTGCAGCAGCAGGACTAGCAAGTAGAGCAAACATGAGAACTGGAAGCCTGAAAGAAAAAGATTATTTGCTTAAGAAGCACTTTAGGGGAGCAATGAGTCATGTAAGAAGAGCAAAGGAGCTTGTAAACTTTTGAAATCTAAATTGTTCTTTTGCAGATGACACATGATCACAAAGTTAAAAAACCTTTGAAAATCTCGCCAAACTACCTACACACATGTGAGCTTTTGGCATCAAGTGTTCGAAGTGATCAAAGCCAGAATGGAAATACTCTATTTTCTACAAGCTATTTCAGTTCTTTGGAACATTTGAGGATTCTTGATTTACTGTGAGTTACATCAAAGGTAAGGTCTTATTAAAGCACAAATGAATATCTTTCTTTTTTTCTTTTTGATGACAAGGAGAACCAGCAACTGCTACCCTTTTGGGTGCGCACAGGGTAAATCCCCACTCCTATGCAATAGCTCGGAAACCACATAGGAAAGGTAACCGGCACCAGGCGCTTGACCCAAAAGGCAAACATCTTGCTTTCGCTGGCAAGGGGCTTTGAACTTCAGACCTCCAAGATGGAAGCCCCAAGCCCAAACCACTGGGCCACCCTGAAGGGCCAGATGAATATCTTTCTTCTTTGCTGGTGGTCCTTGGAAAGACCACAATGTTTTACATATTAACAACCTTTTATATCATGTACAGAATCGATCAGCATTCAAGTCCTCTACGTGGTTTAAATCTGTAAAGGAAACTATTCCCTAGACTGAATTACAACAGAATTTGAAGGCTATGTTCCTCCATACACTACAATTCAGTGCTATCAAAGGCGAAAATCGCAAAAAAGCACTAAGGTCCATTGGGGCTTTAAGCACAAGACGCAAATAAAGTGAGGGTTTAATGAAAAAAGGCACAAAGGGAGAAAATAATACAAATATATATGTCTAATCCAACACTAATAATTATAAATATGAACGCCAAATATATGACCAAAGACATTAAAAACAACAACAACATTACCCAAATGCCTCAAAGGCTCCCGCCATTGCGGGGTAAGGGGGGTCGGATGTACGCAGCCTGACCCCTATGTTTAAAAACATAGCGCGACTGTTTCCGAATGACCCATGATGAGCATCGAAAGTTGCATTGACTAACTGCTACTTCCCAATTGAAAGAAGCGCAGACAGTTTAAAGAGTCATTTTGTTTTATTCCATCATACCCCAAAGCCAAAAAATTATGATAAAATGAAATATCAATTGTTTAGTGCCACTTTTTCAGAAGAGGCTCACTGGCAAGGAAAAGTTTGTCTTAGAACCTTGATGACGACATTGAAGCGCACATAAATTGAGGCAAAGCGCTCAACACGTTTTGAGCCTCGCTTCAGAGCTTTAGCGCCTTTTCCTTCTAATTAGGGAATAGAGAGAACAAAATTGTTTTACTCTAATCTGTAAAACAAGTGTGGAGGCCCCGTAAACTTTTAACATTAATTAAGGCAATTTACAATCTTGATGCCGTTTTTAAAGTAACCCCAGGGGTGCGTACAGACCTACAAGAGGGTGCTGAGATCATTGGGACATGGTCAGGTATGTATAGTACAATTTGGGAAGTGTATTGAAGTGTCAACATGACTAAAAATATCAAAATAGAAAAGAAGATCAAGTCCCGGCTATGTTGCGGGGACTATTCACTTTTAATGCCGCATCCATGTCGCATTCTCTGAAAATACACTACTTTTGGCAAGTCCGACATGCACCCATTGACACTTTTGAAGAGTCCGAGCAACATAGAGTCCCGGCACGCCATGGGCATGTGTGGCATGCCCTGGAGTTGCAGAAGAGGGGTTCAGGCCAGACAGAAAATTTAGCCCCATCGCATGCTCAACTTCAGGACCAGATACTAGAGCATGTGCCACATGCTCATCACAAGGAAACTAAGACTGATCATCCAAACTCCCTCACCTCGCAAGGAAAGAAAAGTCAAGCAAAGGTGATGGCATGAGATAGGCTCACGGCACATGCCCAGCACGAGACCGCGTGAACTCTAAATAAAAGTTAAAAGAGAGGTTGTTGAGAGCTTTTGAGGAGACTCTGCCAATCATTTCAAAGGTTAGCTGTTTATGATGGTTTTGAGTATATTCCAATCATATATTATAAGCAATAACACCGGAATCCCATAGAACCCGCATAAATCTCAAGATTGACCAAGAAACCCAACATTCTTCCAAGTTAAGATGTTCCTTCAAAGAGGTAACGTCATACTTTGAGCTTCCATTATGGTGCTTAAATAAGTTTATAAGAGTATTTGTGGGTAGAAACTGTTATTTCAACATGATATTGAAGTAACACTAAAGATGAGGCTTGTGAGGAAGATGATGACAGCAACCAGGGGTGAGTATATGCATTTGAGTTAGTGTAAATGAATTAGATTTATGAGGGGAAGGGATTTTGATGGTGTGTGGTTGTGTGCCAGTGTATGAATCCTAGATGGGTTGTGTTGAGATTGTTTGGGTGGGAACCGATAGGATTCAATTATGAATATGTAGATTGATATTACTGGACACTTTTGGACGTTGCTTAATTATTGGGAAGCTGAGACGAGGCAACTTGAGATGTACCTACCTTTAAGCATTTTTTGAAAAGTGGTAAATTCTTAAGTCACAAAAAATGTTCTGAATATGAGTAAGACTTCTGAGGAGCGAGCTATACTCTCCATGTTTTTGAGAAGTTACACTGTGCTACCCTTTTTCTTATAACCATGGTGTCCGAGCCAGTTTACGCGCACCTTGACTAATTCCACGAGTTACCTGTCACCTCCCACCAGAAATAGATACTAGGTAACTCTATCCACCAAGGCGAAGCAAATGGAAAGAAATCACCTATTATTTTGTCCCTGCTAGGATTCAAACTTAAGACCTCATGGTGCTCAACCCACTTCATTGACCGCTAGGTCACGCCCTTGGGTGCTTGTTACATTGTGTTATCTTATGAACATGTATATGCATGAACTTGCCTATTTTGGACAGCACTTCATGTATGTTTTGACAATTAAGCTAAAGTTCATGCTCGAAACATGTCTCCTTTGATTACTTCATTACAAACTTATTGATTCATTTTCAAGTGCAAATGTTAGGTCAATGATTATTGTGCTATGTACTAATCCCAATTTACATAGGCTAGCTCCTTTATAGTTTATCACTAAAAGAATGACACCTTTTCGTATTTAGAAACACTTCAACTTTAAACTTCCCATTTTACCCTTAATGAGATTATTTATAGCCAAATGGCTCTAACTTATTTCAGACCACAAACTTGAAAACTCTTTTTTACTTAACTCTGTACCTAATCAACTAATACCACATACAGTGGGATAGACAAAGCATTCAAAAAGATCAACTATAGTACCCAACCAACTAATACCACATATACTGGGATAGACGAAGCATTCGAAAAAATCAACTATGGAACTTGATGCCATGTCTAAATGTAAAAGACCTTAATGTAGTCAAATGTTACAAGTTATATGTTTTAGGAGGACCTTAGAAACTCAGAGGTTATTAGCTTCCTTGTGTTTATATGTAGAAACAATACATTCACAATTTCACATGTCAGATTATAGTTTATACCATTTTTGAATGAGGACTACTCTTACCATCCCTAAAGGAGGTACTATTTAGTGTTAGAATACTAAAACCATACGGCATTATGATGAAACGGCATTGTCAATCGAGTGTTGGTCGTTTGTCATGATGTACACAACTACACATGAAACAATTATGACTGTGTTGGTGTCTATAGGGACTCCCAGGTTAAAGTAAAGTAATTAAGTCAAATACTATAGGGACTCCCAGGTTAAAGTAAAGTAATTAAGTCAAATACATATTGGCACAGTTTTTGGTTATGATTTGCTTTGAAATGTTTCGCATTTTGTACAACTATACCTACAAAATGTTTATGATATTTTGCTTATTGTGCATGCTCATGTTTTCTAAAGCTTTGCTCCAACTTTATCGGAAGAAGTCAACAACAATCTTATGGGCAATTTGTTGGCTGTGTTCTGGCAAATTCAGGAACTCCTAGAGTAGACGCCACAAGCTAAGTGCCTTTTCCTTCTGGTCATTTTTGTTAGCCTCACCTAAGTTATCACCAGTTCTGGTACATTAAGCCAAGGAATGCCTCATGCCTTAACTCTGTCATTTATGTCTAGAGGTTCCATGACATACACAATGAGAGGTCTAGTTATGTACATGGGATTCTATATCTTTTGTTCTCACCTTATGATTCCACATTTATAATTTTGCAGCATATAGCCAAACTTATTCTTTTCAAATTCATGAGTTAAGCCACGTGAGCCATATGTTTAAGTTTAAAAGTTATAAATGTTTTTTATGATATGATGTATGCATTGTTCATGACGATGGGTACCTCGGTTGTTGCTCAATGAAAGGTTAAAGGCATCAGGTGCCAGTTATGCACTTCACCAGATTTCCGGGGGGGAGGGACCAAGTCAACGCATATTAATAATGATACAATAAGCATCCCTTAGATGATTAGTAAGTAAACAATCTTACACAGGTTGATCTGCTGCCTTGGCACCTGCTCTTGTAAGGCAGTAGGTGACTCCACAGGCAACAGATGAAAATAAGCCAACCAGAACAGCAAAGATGTGAGATCCGCTCACTTCTAGCGAAGTTGGTAAAGTGCCTGTAAAAAAGTTCCATGCTGATACTTTGAGAACTCAAATAACAAACCAAATGAGACTTAAGTGTTTGTGTTATTGAGCAGATCAATCTTTCCAAACATAAGAAGGTGCAATTCATCCTGTCCTAGTGGTAGCAGTTCATTTCTCCTATAAACAGGTAATAAATCCAGGCCCCAACCACAATTTTTATAAAAGGCACTAGGTTAGTTGACTACTAGTTCCACCAAGCAAACAGGTTTAATTGTTTAAAATATAATTTAAAATGTAAAAGACTGTAAAATCAAGTGATTTTTCTCCAACAGAAATATGTATTGAAAAAGTACAATTCATGTAAGAGGAGCCTTCAAGATGAGCAAGTACAAGTAAATAAACTACGTTTGGGTAGGAAAACACTTTCTGGTAGAGCTAAAAATGGGAAAACTCTTTTTAAGATACCACAGAGAATGGAAGAATGAACTTGAGATGAACCACTCCAAAATGAAGATTTTGTAAGCACGAAGGTGCTCACAAGGTCCAAGAGTGGGTAGTCTTAACAGAAGTTGGATTTGGATGATGGGAAGGGACAAGGATTTCTTTTGGAATACTCTTTCTGCGACAAGAAGAGATCATAGAATAGCTATAACGCTGCACTGTACATTCAACTGATAAATAACAAGAGAGTGAGACATTTGTGGGGCACTAGGGTTCTAGTCGGGTTTGCACATAAATGTGCATTGTGAAAACAGTATCTGCAGTGTCAAAATTGAAAGTAACATAATCAGCAAATATTAACAACATAAGACTATGAAAGCTAATTATATGGTACTAATTGACCTTAAAAAGCCTACGACAAAGTCGCAACGAAGCCCTCTGGAGATGGCCGGAGACAAGAGGTGAACCAGTGGCTTATATTAGGTCAACAAAAGACACGTATGATGAAGCTAAGACTCAGATAAGAATGGTGAGAAGAGATCGGAGCACTTTCCAATCGAGATGAGGTTGCACCAAGGATCATATCAGCACTAGCCCATTCTTTTGCCTCGGTGATAGATGAATTGACGCGGTATATTCAAGGTGAGGTGTCACGGTGCATGTTTTTGCAGATGACATAGTACTGATTGAGGATACTTGGGGCTCCTAAAGAAACCTAAAGAAACAAAATGATAGCCTTCTGATGAAATGGCTCTGGAGATATAATGATGAAAAACAAGCTCTGTGGAAGGATGAAATTAAGTGCAAATATGGTGAGAACAACCCTTAGTGCAGTAATGAAAGCTTTTACCTTATGGGGTTGGGGTATGGAGAATTATCAGAGATCTCTGGTCGATGATAAAAGAGAACAAGGTAATCAAAGTGGGAGATGGGAGAAAAACAAAGTTCAGGAGAGATGCATGGAACAACCAGACCCCCCTGAAAGATATTTTCCTGGACATGTTCACCATTTGTAACCCAGAAGCAATTGTCGAAGAGTGCTGGACTGAACAGGGATGGGTCTCTGAAACAGTGAATATGCAACAAAACAAAAGACAACAAGGGTTATGGAAAAATGTCTGGAAAAATATCGCACCAACAAAAGTAAAATGCTTCACGTGGCTGGTTGTGAGAAGAGCTTGTTTGACACAAGAGGTTCTGAAGAAAAAGAGGAGAATTATAGTATCCAGATGTCAACTTTGCGGGGAAACAAATGAGACAAACAGTCATCTTTTCTTGCATTGTAAATTCACTGCTCCATTGTGGAATTTGTTTCTTACTCTCACAAACATGAAATGGACCATGCCTGAGCACACTGCCGATTTGTTGAGTTGCTGAATTAGAAGAAGTGGAAGCAAGAGCCAGAAGAGATGGTGGAAAATCATTCCACATTGCATCTGGTGGACTGTGTGGAGAGAGAGAAATAGCAGATGTTTGGAAGATAAGTCCATAGAGTTAAATGGAATTGTATTGTGTCTTTCTTTTTTTGGTGTAAAGAAGCAAATATAGAGGAATTAGAGCTTGTAGACTTGTTAGGCTCTCCATAAGTAGTTTCACCTCAATTCTCTTTTTTGTTCCTCTTTTGAAGGTCTCCAGCATATCCTTAATGATGACGAATACAGCATCACCAATTTTAAAAATTTAAAAAAAAAAAAATTGGGGGAAGAGCAAATGCTAGGTTGAAGGTGTGGAGACAAACTTTGGAATCCAAAAGGTTCTTGTTGGCGGGACCAAAATAGAATATTTGGGGTAAATTCAATGATGCAATGCATAACGCAAGCGTGGAAGCAAAGATTGACACACAGGCTATCCCCAAGAGAGAGTTCTAAGTATGTTGGGTATTTAATATAAGAAAATAGGAGATCAATGATAACGACACATATCGTATTGATGCAACGTGGATGAAACGAAGGTGTGCCTCTAGAGTCTTGTGTGATGAAAAGGTACCACCTAAACATAAAGGTAAGTTCTACAATGTGGTAGTTAGACCAATTTTGTTGTGTGGGGCAGAGTGCTTGCTAGTAAGAACTCTCATGTTCAGAAGACGTAAGTTGCGAAAATGAGAATGCTAAGATGGATATGTTGGCATACTAGAAGCGATAAGATTAGGAAAGATATCTAGAACAAGGTGAAAGTGGCCTCCATGGTGGACAAGATGAGGGAAGGATGGTTTGATCATGCGAAGAGGAGATGTGTAGATTTCCCAACAAAGGGTGTAAAAGGTTGGATATAGGGGAAAAGTATTGGGCAGAGGTGATTAAATTGGACATGGCGCAACTTCAGTTTATCAAGGACATGACCTTAGCTAGGAGGATATGGAGGTTGTGAATCAGGGCAGAAGCTTAGTAGCTAGTGGGCCGTTGTCTTGCTTTTCAACAAGTTATGATTTAGTGGTGTCTATCATAGTATTAGTCTTATTCTTGTAGTTTCTTGCTTTTGATTTTTCTAATCATCCGTTGTTTATTGTATTTCAGTTATCTCACTATTTTGTTGTTGTTACTATTCCTATCCTGAATGTTCCAAATTGTTTTCACTTATTAGTTACCATATTTACTTCACTATTGTTTTCCCTTTGCATAACTATTTTTATTTGCTACAATCGAGTCTAGGATTCTTCCAAAACAACCTCTCTACCTCCACGACGTAAGATTTACGTACACCCTACTCTCCCCAAGCACCACTTGTGGGATTTCACTAGTATGTTGAATAACTGACAGCAAAATTAAAATTTGATCTGTATCAAAAGGTTGTTTTTGTTTAATCTCTCAAAAAATCACTCAGTTCTAAATAGTTTGGTTGTTGGTACCAACTCTCCAAGAAAATTGTTAGTTCAAAACAGTTACATTTATGTATTAACTTTTGTACCTTGTGCTCTGACCATTGGTTGAAAAATAAACAGCACGCCGAAGAAACTGCTAGCTAAACCTGCAAGGAGAACATAGTGATAAAGAATACAACAACAATAACAACATACCCAGTGGAATCCCACAAGTGGGTCTGGGGAGGGTAGAATGTACGCAGACCTTACCACTACCTCATAGAAGTACAACAACAACATACCCAGTGTGATCACATAATTGGGGTCTGGGGAGGATAAAATGTACGCAGACCTCACCACTACCTCATAGAAGTAGAGAGGCTATTTCCTGGGAACCCTCGTCTCAAAAACCCATAAGCAGAATAAATTAGATATGACAAAAAGGAAAGGAAAGGGAACAGAAAGAGCGACTAATAATGAAAAATACGTGGCAGCATGTAAATATGATAAAATTAACACCTATACGACAGATAATGACAACACATGACATAAAACATGACTACTCCTGTTACCCTACTATACCCCAAGGCCGGACATCCACCTAACCCTACCAATCAATTAGCCGTCTACTCTAACTCGTGACCTCCACTCCTTTCTATCTAAGGTCATGCCCTCGGTGAGATCAAGTTTCGCCATATCTTGTCTGATCACCTTCCCCCAATACTTTTTCGGTCTACCTCTACCTCTCCGTGTAACTCCCAAAACCAACCTCTCGCACCTCCTAACAGGAGCATAGGTATTCCTTCTCTGCACATGTCCAAACCATCGCAGTCTCGCTTCCCTTATCTTATCGACCATAAGGGCAACCTCTAGCTTCTCCTGAATGGTCTCATTCCTAATCTTATCACTCTTGGTGTTACCACACATCCATCTCAACATTCTCATCTCTGCGACATGCATCTTCTGAACATGTGCATTTTTTATTGGCCAACACTCCACCCCATACAGCAAAGATGGTCTAACCACCATTCTGTAAAACTTACCTCTGAGTTTAGGTGGTATCTTTTTGTCACACAATACTTCAGAGGCAAGCCTCTATATAGTCCATGCTGCCCCAATACGATGTGTGACATTATCATCAATATCGCCACTACTTTGGATAATGGACCCCAGATGCTTAAAGTTTTCCCTCTTTGGGAAGGTTGAGTGGCAAGTCTCACATCAATGTCTGATTCATCCCTCGCAATACTGAATTTGCACTGTAAGAATTTTGTTTGATCCTGCTCAGTTTGAATCCTTTGGACTCCAAGGCGTGTCTCCAAGCCTCCAACCTATCATTAACTTTAGTCCGAGTCTCATCAATCAATACTATGTCATCTGCAAATAGCATACACCATGGAACCTTCTCCTGGATAGATTGTGTCAACTCATCCATCACCAAGGCAAACAGGAAAAGGCTCAACATAGATCCTTAATGGAGTCCCATCTCAACAGGAAAATACTCCAAGTCTCCTTCCACCGTTCTTACCCGAGTTTTGGCTCCGTCGTACATGTCCTTAATCGCCCTAATATATGTCATTGGGACACCTTTCACCTCTAGACACCTCTATAAGACATCCCTTAGAACTTTTTCATAGGCTTTCTTGAGATCAATGAACATCGTATGAAGGTCCTTCTTTCTTTCCCTATATTTCTCCACTAATCTTCGAAAAAGATGAATTGCTTCAGTAGTCGAGCGCCCCGGCATGAATCCAAACTGATTCTTCGAAATAGACACTACTCTTCTCACCCTCATCTCCACCACTCTCTCCAAGACCTTCATGGTGTGACTTAACAACTTCATACCCCTATAATTGTTACAATTTTGAATATCCCCTTTGTTCTTGTACAATGGAACCATTGTACTCCTCCATTCACCAGGCATCTTGGCAGTCTTCATAATAACATTGAACAGTCTAGTCAATCACTCTATGTCATCCTTGACCATGTTCTTCCAAAACTCTACCAAAATCTCATCGGGTCTGATCACTCTCCCTCTCTTCATCCTACTAATAGCCCTTCTAACCTCCTCAACTCCAAACCGCCTGTAATAACCAACATCATGATGACTTTCGGAGTGCGCCAACTTACCTAGCTCAATATCTCTCGCTTTATTCATTTAAGAGTTTATGAAAGTAGCTTGTCATCTTAGTTTAATGGAAGTGTCATCCACCAACATCTCACCTCCTCATCCTTGATGCACTTCACTTGGTCCAAGTCGCGAGCTTTCCTTTCTCTCTCTTTAGCGAGCCTATACAATCTCTTGTCCCCGCCTTTATCACTTAACTCCTCATATAGGCGCTCAAACTCTGTTGTCTTAGCACTCGTCACCGCCATCTTTGCTTCTGAATTAGTCTTCTTATATATCTCCTGAAGCATTTGCTTTTCATCATCATCCCTATACTCCAACCACTTCATGTATGCAACCTTCTTATCTTTCACTTTGTCCCACTTCATCATTCCACTACCAATCTCCCTGACGTCCACCAAAGGTCCCCCTCGAAACACCTAGAACCTCGGTAGCTACCTTTCTAATGCAACCAGCAGTAGTGTCCCACATACTGTTCACATTCCCGCCGCTACTCCAGGCCTCTAAGTTTCTCAACTTTTCTTCCATCTCACGAGAAAAGGCAGGAGTAAGGCATCCCCATCTAATCCTCGGTTGGGCATAAATAACCTTCATCTTCTTCTTATCTCTCTTGATCTCCAAATCGATCACTAAAAGCCTATGTTGAGCGGAAATATTTTCACTCAAAATAACCTTGCAATTCTTACATAGACTTCTATCGCCCTTCCAGAGAAGTAATCTATTTGCGTCTTAGCTACCGTACTACGAAAGGTGATCAAGTGGTTTTCACTCTTCGGGAAACACGAGTTAGCAATAACTAACTCAAAGGCTTTGGCAAAATCCAAGAGAGATGTCCCACCTCCATTCCTCTCCCCAAAACCAAACAAAACCTCGATGAACATCTTCAAATCCGCTAGTGGTTGCCCCGTTATGCCCATTAAAGTCACCCTCAATGAAGATTTTTTCTATCTCTGGTATGCCTCGCACAACCTCATCCAAATCTTCCCAAAATATCCTTTTGACTTCCTCATCTAGGCCTACTTGGGGCGCATACGCACTAACGACGTTCATCACATGCTTACCAACCACGAGTTTGATAAACATCATCCTATCATTAACCCTTCTAACATCAACCACGTAATCCCTAAGACCCTCGCCTGCTAGGATACCCACACCATTTTTATCCCTAGAACCACCCGAGTACCATAACTTATATCCATCTATGTCTTGAGCCTTGGTACCTACCCACCTGGTCTTCTGAACACATGCAATATCAATACGTCACCTTTTAAGACACTCCACTAACTCCATGGATTTCCCTATAAGTGATCCTATATTCTACGACCTGACCCTTAGCTTGAATAAACCCGTGCCCCTTTTCCCACCCTTACCCCTAACCCCCAACCCCAGTGCGGGATAAAAATAACACTTTAACACCAGGATAAGTTATCCCACGATTTTATCCCAACCAAAAATGAGATAAACTTGTCCAAATATTAATCTCTGAATAAGTTATCCCTTATCGCTCATACCAAACGAGCCCTTCAGGTTGAATTCAACCAAGCTCCAGTTTCTTAAACATAGTCGAACTCTCAATCCTCCCCACTTCCCAATGTGTGTTATTGTGTGTCCCCCACCCCTCAAATAATGCATGTGAAATGGAAAGCAACAATAATTCAACTCAACATGAGACCTTTTTCCTCTTAAATATCACCCCAGACATCTTCTACCATAACTAACCATTCAACCAATAATGCAAAGACTGAATAACCAAATTCACTAAATTGAACACTATTTCTAGGATTCAGGGTAATAAAATATGAACAACAGGATAGGATTGACTTGGGACATGGAAACAATAGTACATTAATAAAATATAGAAAGAATGAAGCATATGAATAACGAAACAGTTGTTCTATAATGGCATGCTAATAACTCGAGTGAGAAATTACGTCAGTGCAGTGAGAGGAAAAGAACAATCTACTAGTCTAACCTTCCAGCACCCGCCACCACGATCTTCATTTTTGGGAAATCAATCATTGGCCTTCCCTGTGCTCTTACTGCTCCCAGAAGACCAGCAATAGCAACTCCTGCAGTTCCCTGAATAGAAAGCAAAATTGCACCACACTTGTAACACGAAACTTGGTTAAACAATGAAAAGTAAAGCAAATTTAAGGAACTCGAGAATGAAACTCTATCTGATCTGAAGATAAGTGCAAATGTGTAACAAGAATGATGTATTACGCCTCTAAATTTCAAGAGGAAATAAGAAAAATGACTTGAGAAAATCAGGATACCGGAAGCAAATGTCTCATTGAGAGTAAGAAACACCCATCACAAACCAAAAGGCTAATAATGTATCAAAAGATGGATACAATTTGTCATCTCAAGTCCTAGAGTTCCACCGTATTCCAGCATCCAAGAAGCAGATGTTGTGGAAGTAGTACCATGTAAAGGGAACATGACTAGCATAATTATTGAGTAATCTTTGCACTCATTCTAGGTAACATGAGGATGCACATAATATTTTCTTTTCTCCCCAAAAGGTTTGCAGATACATAACAAGTAGATGCCTTGAATATTCTGCAGATGTTTGTTCCAGCTTAATCTTTTCTTCATTTGATTTATTAGCAAATCAATATCTCTAATCCTAAGAAAGTCAATAACTTCTACTATTCACTCATTTACAAGTGTAATCATATTTTTCCAAACAATAGAGCACTTTGGCAATGACTGATAAAGTTATTTACCTGGACATCATCATTAAACATTCTGTAGTTGTTCCTGTAACGCTGCAACAGCTTAAATGCCCACTTGCTTTGAAAATCTTCAAACTGTGAATTTAAGAGCAACAGAGATATAGCGTGAAATTAGTTTGGAGAATGGAGAAAAGAGCTCAAATGATCCATGGGAAGTACCTGCACAATCACATGCGGCCAACGAGTAAAAACAGCCTCCATAAATTCATCAATTACTTCAAGATACTCCTCTCCATCAAGCCGATGCTTTTGCAGTCCCAAATCTATGAGCATGAAAAAGGACTATCCTCAACTTCAGTAAGAATGAGAGAGAGATCCAGAATCAATAGGCGTTAATGGTAGCAAGCTGTGTATGACTGAGTAACAATAGATATCAAAAACGACCTGACACATTGATTTTGAAAGGTAGTGAGCAATGACAGCAATCATCAATATTGAGGATAACAATAGTTGCAATAAGAAATTTCAACTATCTACAGTAACACAGTATACATATAGAAAATCTTAAAGAGTATGGAAACATGAAGTTTGAATAAGTACTCAACAACAACATGCTAGTATAATCCCACAGGTGGAGTTTGGGGAGGGTAGAGTATACATAGGCCTTACCCCTACCTTATGGAGGTAGAGACTATTTCGGAAAGACCCTCATCTCAAACACATATCAAAGCCAATAGAAAAGAAAAATACAGAATAAAAGAGGACATGGTAAATAATAAGGAAAGCATTACACAACTTTGATAGAAAAGGAACAACAACAACAGCCAAATAATGCGATAACCGAAGAACAAGAAACATCAGGTACTAACATGACCAAAGGACAAGTCACTACAAGAATAATGCTACTACTACTAGTAAGGAAGGAGAAATAGGACTAAGGAGGATACATCGGAAGCAAGTTCACCTATCAAGCGGTGACCATAATGTTCAGCTGGAGTAGACTAGATCAAATGCTAAGCATCTGCTGGGCAAAGTTTCTATGCGCTTGTAATTTTGAAAGTTCTTTAATACTACATGGATTAGTGTAAATCTACATGCCAGGTTCATAAAATCCCATTTAACCACACACTTCAATGAGTAGTATGATCATGTCTTCAGTTAAGATATTAAAAACAACTGGCTGTGTTAATAAATACCTATTCATTTAGGTAAACACTAGACACATACAGGGACATTTTCCAGAAACTAAAGAGAACATAATGTAGTAGTTGGTTTGTATTGATTTGATCAATGGAGAACAACATCGTGAATTAACATAAACTGTGATAAAGAATAAATACTCACATAAAGGGTCTTTCAAAAGATTCTCGTTGTCAGTTCCAACATCAATCATTACAGGTAATACCTATTGGAAAGAGAAAATGGAATCAGTAAGTATAAAAGGAATGCTAAAGACGAGCTTAGTACAAAAATATGTATGTATGAGAAACTAAAAATGGCCAGAGAAACTATATCATAAGGAATCAGACATTGGATGCCTTACATCAGCTACGTCAGAAATAAGCTGATCCACTAAAAAGTAGCTTCTACAATAAGAAACCAATAAGAGACAACAACTATTCACTAGATATGACACAATACCTTGATTTAAAAGAATAAAAGAATCATAATAGAAAGTTGTGAAGCGCATGCTCTTCGTTTTCGTTCATTTTCTAAAGCAAACAAAGTTAGAAATGCTTCAAGAGTCACTGACAATTGGAGCAACCTTTTTTAACAAATCAAATTTCCCAAATAAAGAGAAAGAAAATCTCTCGACATACTAATACTTTATCTATTTCCTCTTTCCATCTCTTCTCGTGAATTTATTTCTTTTCCTTTTTGCCGTGTCCTTTAATTTGTTTAGTGCTTACTGCATGAAAGCAACCTTATTCATGAAGCAATATGAAATGGCAACATGGAGCAACATTTATTTGCTATAGTGCTTACAACATGAAAGCAACCTTATTCATCAAGCAATATGAAATGGCAACATGGAGCAAGATTATACTCTTTGAGGGTTGATCCCAGCAGCAGCTACATACAGATCCAGCTTCCCAATTGCAATACCAATTCCCTGAACTCCAAGATCTCCAAGACCCAATATTCTACTTCCATCAGTTACAACAATCATGTCAACCTACATTGCAACTCCATCTATCAAATGCACTTTCATTGTTGAGCTTTTCTATATAAATAACTATCAGAAGAAAGAAAAAAAATAAACAGCTAAGCACTAAGATAATGGAGAAGCAGCAGAATCAGTAATGTCTCTAGTGAACTTATTCTCTTTTTAATCTTATTTTCCTTCTTTTGGGGGGGAGCTGTAAAGGATAAGTCAACTGATAGTACTGCAGTGAGAGTGTATACTTATTCAACTTCAATGATAGGTGCCACAAGATCTTCATTTTTCTCCATTTGTGCGGTAGGCTCTTTCGATGAAAAACATTCTATTTGAAATATAATGTTAACCTGATATTATGCAAAAGCAAATTGATGTATTGCATAACTTTACGACCTAATCAATCTGAGATGTTCTGTCCATCTAAAAATCAACGGAACTGCTGATTAATCACAGAGCACCAGCACGATTACTTCACATTTTCTATTCAGCCCCTTCATAAGAAAGTTCAAAATAATATGCATCTGTATGTATCGAGGGAAGATATTTAAGTTCAAATGATCTGTACATGGTAACTAAGAGCAGTTCACATCAGTTTAGTAGGAAAGCCAAAATACTCAAATGTCTTCCCATAGTAACAAGGAAAGCTTGACATATAGATTTGGGGAGTTCACATATACACAAACCTGATCAGCTGGCCAATTGTAAACCATTGACATCATTTCCCCACGATCTTCAGCACTGAAGTACATGCCCCTCGGACGTCTGAACAATCCACTGTACTTCTGGCAAACAAGACCGACTGTAGGAGTATACACTATGGGTGCATATTCCTCAATATTTTCCATTAGAACCTGCCATGGTCAGGTAAAACTCTCATCCATAGTTCCTCATATGCAACTTTTTGATAACAAACCAATATGAATTAACTAAATGTTGCTGTCAAGGCTGCCCCCTTAAAACAAAAAGGAAAACAGGTATATGTGATATAATATTAACAAACATGACAATAAAATACTCTCAACTTTGGATAACTATAACTATGTGCTCATTTATTTGTTTCAAAATTTCAAGTGATTTCTTCATATTTGTTATCTTACAAGACTTCAAAAATTAGAGTATGCAATATGAGACCCATAGAAAAAGGAATATGCCAAACTTATACAAAAAACACAAAGCTCTATAGAAGCACAACTTTGTATTGTTTGTCCATTCCTTTGTTTGCACGCAACAGTGTTGTCAAAGGCTCGTTTGAAAGGCACTTAACCCTGAAACTATGAGTGACAAGCTGAGCACTTCATCTCATTTAGGCAATGCTTTAGTTTATGCACCATGCTATAAGGTGTGCTCCCATCATCCTTGACTTTGGTTTCAAGGGAGAAAAATAATAACAGTTTCACTTAGTTATAATCATTCCAGTTTCTTTGTGCATATGATTGTTATTATTCTTGAATCACATATTAATTTTTTTTTTTCATTCCTGCATTACTTCATTAAATCTCACAACTGCAGTTAAAGCCCCAGCATACCTCAACGGATTTTTTTTTGCTTTTTGCCTTTGGTAAGGCTAGTCCTTTTTTCTTTTTTT
>JAOTQJ010000091.1:17693031-17707604 GCA_025642045.1 Solanum sejunctum
AGCCACTTCGTTTAAGCAACCTTCTTATCTTTCACTTTGCCCTGAACTTCATCATTCCACCACCAATCACCCTGACGTCCACCAAACGTCCCTCTCGAAACCCCTAGCACCTCGGTAGCTACCTTTCTAATGCAACCAGCAGTAGTGTCCCACACATTGTTCACATTTTCGCCACTACTCCAAACCTCTAAGTTTCTCAACTTTTCTTCTATCTCTCGAGAAAGTGCAGGAGTAAGGCATCCCCATTTAATCCTCGATTAGGCATAAATAACCTTCTTCTTCTTTTCTCTCTTTATCGCTAAATCCATCAGTAGAAGTCTATGTTGGAGCGGAAATATTTTCACTCGGAATAACCTTGCAATTCTTACATAGACTTCTATCGCCCTTTCGGAGAAATAGGTAATCTATCTGAGTCTTAGCTACCGTACTACGGAAGGTAATCAAGTGGTTTTCCCTCTTCGGGAAACATGAGTCAGCAATAACTAACTCAAAGGCTTTGGCAAAATCCAAGAGAGAGGTCCCACCTACCATAGTGATAAAGAATACCAACAAAAAAATAAGAGATAGGAAATAAAGAAAGGTACCCTAAAAGCAACCACAAAAACAAATTTCTTTTAAGAACAGTGGATTTCTCAGTTAAATAAGGGCCCTCTAGAAGCATATAAATCATGACTGATAATAGAAAATTTCCATTAGAAATATGTTCCTTTTAAAGAAGAGTTCACTGGCTCGTATAGTTTTTCCGTGAACATGAAATAAACACTAGACAGTGTTGAGCAGCAATGGATTGGATAAATTGTCAATATTGGAAAATTAAAAGCAACGCTCAACTGTTAGGCAAACTGAAGTGCTGAAGGAACTCTTAGACATCCTGATTCCTTAAGCTGCGCAGCACAGATGAAACGGAACCACTGAATTTAATATATCATATTCTGCCCCTCTACCATTTAGTATGAAAGGAAAAAACTTCAGATTTGCAAGCATCTATAAGCCCACCTTTGCACCCTATTTAAGTGTGTGACCACCTTATCCAAAAGTTTAAACTGTTACAAAGAGAAAACTTTAATTACTTATTTACGTCCTCAGCATGCTCCTCATCTGCATGCTTGATTCTTTTTGATGAGTAAAGCATGTGAAGCTTCTCTTTTAATAGTGGGTGGAGTGAAATTTGAACTTAAAGAGTCTGCTTGCTCTAATACAAGGTTGAAGTGTGCAACCATCTCATCTAAAAACTTAAGTTGTTAGAAAGATCACATTTTCAATTACTTATGTCTTTACACGCCCAAAAACAAAAAGGAAATGAACATAGGATATCATCTCACCCTTTAGAGATAAACGAAAATCCTTTCACCTTGCTGTCAAAGAGAAGGAACATGAAACGACCAGACATTGTAACAGATTTGCAATGTTGCCATGGTGAATGCAAGAATAATGTATCATCTCCTATTTATCTTTCAGTTTTAATAATATAATTCAGATTTTCAACCACCTACACCACGTGACAAGGGGAACTAAGAAAAAGGAAAAGAAAAGGACCAGAAGTTACAAGCAAATTACAATAATGTGTGGGTGCAAGAAAAAGATGTACATTACAATTCTCTCAGTTTCACAGGGGTTGAGAAAACATCCAAACTATCCGTGAACTGCTAAAGCCCAGACATGAAAAAATATATAGAGTCCTGTGATCTTCAAATAGCACAATCAAGTTGTTACAGCAAACTATGCACACACCATATAGGATTAAATGATAAACAAATATAAAAGATCAGCTAGGATTTCTATCAATTCTGCATATGACAATACCTCCAATTTCTGCAATTTTTAGCTTCTCATCCAACGTGACTCTAGCCACAGTTGAAGCCATAATTGGAGCAGTAAAGCTCAATATGATAGCCTGAGACACGGGTAGCCGCTGGATGCTGGAAAATAAAATTGACTGCTTCATGGTTAACAGTAAATCATGTTTACAAACCATACTTTACAGGATTAATGAAGGGGCTGTAGCATGAATAGGAAAATGAAATAATCAAGGTAAAAAAAATTGAATATAGCAGTGGCACCCTGTCAAAATGTGAATGAAGGGAAATTTGAGCTGTGGAGATCTATACGTGCTAGATTGATATATCTGGCTTTTTCTCTTCTCTCCAACTTGTCAAGTCCCATTAAATTTTGTGCATGGCTATGTGCTACTTCTTAGGTATACTACTAAATCAGATATATAACACAATTCATTCACCTTTATATGTTATTTGTTATTCTCAAATTGATAGAGATGCTCATTTCATTTTCAGCATTGTGATTATTTATTGAATTATTCAACTAAAACTTCATAAGTTACTTTAACAGTATAGGGATGGCAGATTAGATATATATTTTGTCTTCTCTTACTATCTTACGGATTGTAAACAATTGTTTCAGGTCAGCAAGATGAAGCCATTCATTCAATTGCTCAAATAGTGTGAACCCAGATGAGAATAAAACTATAAATCAAAGAATCAGGAAGATTTCATTTCATAATTCATACATCCTACATGTTGAAAGATTTTCTTGCAAACCATAGTAGATATTTCTCTTAGCTTACTGATTAGATAGACATGGTCCATCTGGAGGGTGGATTGAAGGGCTTAGGTTTTCTTACCTGTAGATGAAACTCAGCAATGAGATGCATCCACTGAGAGCTCTTAAAACTAATAGTTTCCTGGCACTTGTTGGTCCAAATATCGGTTGACCACTTTTGCTTAGCCACACAAAGGAAAGAATTAGGACTACTGTACATCTTGCAAAGGCTATTTCAAAAAGAGGTACTGATTGAGCTGCCATTTCAGAAAAAGACGAAAGGAGATATTAGTATGACAGCTAATAATCAATCATAAAATACTAGATACATCTGGATGTATGCATCTACATACACAAAATATAGCATGTACAATAATATCATCAAAACCTTACTCGAGGAACTCCCAGGAAAATCAAAAGTTGCATGGCAACTTCCTATTTAAAGGCAGAACCAAAAGCATACAGCAATAGGTCAAAATCATTCACTGCTGTTAAACCTTATTACAGTACTAGAAAGTACAAACAATGCCAAAGGACCCATAGGTTTGTGGAATATGAAGGGATAACGAGATAAAATTTATAAGGGTCCAAATGTTTGAAATAAGCTACTGACCAGTAAAAACATCTGAAACAACTTCCATCAAGGAGTAGATTGTACATGACAAGACTATGCATAGCAGACCAGAGTATCTCGATCCACTCCAGAGCCAGAAAATAAACTGAAGAAAGGGTGATTTGTCGGGTTCAACTACTCTTATAGCTTCTTCCTGCAAGGTGTCAAAACCTAATTAAGCATGAAAAAGTATAGAATACTTTCTTTTCTTTTCTGTTTTTTTTTTTTTTGGAGGGGGGTAATTTAGATCACAATACCATAAACAGTTAAAACAGCTCTTGAGAGCAGATATTTTTCCAAAATTAAGAACACCAGTTAGAGCAGGGACATATCATATGTAAGTAGGCTCAGGCATTTTTGTGCTTACTGGTTCTGTGTGAAAGAAAAAGATAACCTAATTAAGCAGGAAACATACTGTGATCATTCCCTCCTTCCAGATATCAAAGTACATAAAAGAATTAATGTTTATACACTAGTATCATGACTAGAAGTTGCCTAGAGAAAGGTCAACTAAAGAACCCAAGGTAGAAAAAGTTCAGCATTCTGATAATAGGCGCATGTTCACTACAACAACATCACCAGTGTGTCCCAACACCCTTCGGGGTGGCCCAACGGTTTGGATGATCCAGTCACTTAGATGATCCAGATTGGGTGGGTTTTGATGCTTCGGGGACAAGGCCTACTACTTCTTTATCTCATGTTATGCTTACGTACTAGAGACAGTTTTTCATTTATGTTTAGGGTGAACCAAGACCTGTCTGAGACCCCATCTATATCATGGTTTAGAGGCACTGTTACATATGTCATGCTGACTTCAGACTCGTATTATTTCATGCTTTGTATAACTCCTATACTATGCCTATGTCATCTTCTGCTTATTATGTCATTTCCTCTTATTGTTTACCTCGTATGTTTATGATATGCTAAGGAGACTAGTTTGGCGTTCCTTGGAGATCTCATTCGCCATGTCACAACTAGGTCCTATGCTTGAATCGTGACAAACTTGGTATCACAACCATTCCTGTGTCAGCCTTGTCGATGTGGGCTAGAGTTCAACTAAGTTTAGAAAAATCCCGGTGAGACGGGGCAAACCTCAGTGCTAAGTCTAGGAGAATCCCATGCAGTGGGACAAACCTTAGTGAGGACGCTAAGTCCATATATAGGGGCTCCGAAAGGTCCTGGCTCCTGAATATAAATGAAAAGTTGTCTCTACTACATAAGTATAACATGAGATAAAGAAATAGTAGGCCTTGTCTTTGAAGCATGAGGACTCACCCAATCTGGATCGTTTAAGTGACAGGATCTATCCACGAGGATGGAGGCCTGCATTGTGATATAATGCAGGCATAGAGTATGCATTAGTACATCTGAATGTACTAAGTATGCGGGCATGCAACGTAACATAGACATGACAAAACTTGCATTTAAATGTTAGATGAACGAGGGCAAATATATATATAGAAGTGAAGTATAGAAAAAATAGTCATATCAAGATGCCATGAAATACCATGATGCACGAATGTTATAACGTATAAACATATACGAAGATGTGACCATAACTGACATATAAGACCATGCGAGCTATTACATGGAATCCCAATGTTGCCTCTACACCGGAGAAAGAGTAGTCTACTTGTCAAGGTAGATTATATACCACATAGTGCGCGGAAAAACATAATCCCACATAGTGGGTGATGGAACATAACCTCGCATAGTGGGTGGTGGTACATAATCCTCAACATGACCCCACATAGTGGGTAGTAAAGCATAACCCACATAGTGGGTGGTGGAACATAACCTACAGTGGCACGTAGTTATGAGATAGGTAGGCTTTGTATAAGGACCCTTAGGATAGTTTCCCTACCTCCAATCTCATTTGGTGCTAAGTCATCATCCCACAGAATACATAGTATATACATAGATATGTTTATCAAAGGATCATCATGAGTCATATTAAAGTCATATGCATACTTGGGCTTAAAAGCCAAATCATAATTCTCATAATTCAAAACATGCTTACATGCATAGAAATAGCTCATTCAAAACTTGTACATGACGGTGTACACACCCTTGAATGCTTCAAGCTAATTCATAGTCATCATAGTGATCATAGTCATGTGATAATCATAGTCGTCTTGAAACCATGTTCATAACCATAATTGAATCCATGTTCATTACCAAGACCTCATGTAAAAGCCTTGTGCATGCATGATCTTGTATGAAAAGTAAGAGTAAGAGCCCGTTTGGCTTAGTTTAAAAGTTAGTCAAAACTGCTTTTAAGCTCTTTTTAGCTTATAAAAGTGTTTGGCAATTTTTAAAACAACTTAAAAAAAGTTTAAAAATTTGCTTAAAATAAGTTAAAAGTTAAAAGCAACACACACACATCAACTTTTTATTTTTTAGAGTAAAAGTTGTTATAACTTGACCAAAAAAATTACCTATTTACCCTAAATATCTTTTCATATTTCCAAATATATCCTTACCTATTTTAACACTTCTATTTGTATCAAACCTTCTAATATTGGAATATGAATGTATGTATATTTATATATAATGTCCTTCTTTCACTATTATTTTAATAAATAATTTATGATAGTAAGAGAAATACATGAATGGTAAATAAATATTATTATTCATGAATGTAATTTAAAAATATTTTAAATTTTTTATGTGAAATAAGAAGCGACGTGCATGACATTAGAACGAATAAGCATTATTGATTGGTTAAATGTTGAAAGTTTCTTGAGAGGACAAGAGAAAATTGGAATAACTGGTATATTTTGGTAATTGAATATCTCAATCATGTTTCGATTTAAATCATGAAAAAAGAGGCATCTTATCTTAAAATTTTTATGTGATCTATCCAAATTATATATTTCAAAAATTAAAAATAAATTGTGTATATAAAATTTACTTAAATAAGTTTATATTTGTATTGAATCAAAATATAGATTTATTTTACTTTATTTTATTTTTTTAGACAGAATCTTAAAATAATCAGTTTTTATAATGTTAACACCTTGAAGGGTATTTCAGACATTTTTAATTAAAAAAAGTGCTTAACAACACTTATGTGTCAAACACATCAACAACATTTTTCAGCTACAATACTTTTATCCAAACACATAACTGCTTATTTTTTAAATAAATTTCAACACTTTTTTTTTAGAGAAAAGATAACTATATTCCATTTCAATAGATTCATCATCCAATAGATGATGAATGGAAACTTACATCCCACTTCAAGGGTACATTACAAGTTTCCCATGGAATCTACTAAATCTACTGACTCCCCTAACAAGCTACCTTTACACCAAAAAAACAAGAGACCAATACAATTCATTCTAATTCTCTCTAGGTTTGACTTTTTCCCTTTAAAGCATCTTGAGGTCCTTTCTTTCCATAGGGTCTACCAAATACATGCAGGGATAGTTATCCACCAGTGGTTGTCTACTCCTTATGCCTTTCCAGCTGCTTAGTAGCTCCTCTGTTGTGCCAGGCATCACCCACTTAACTCCTAGTATGGCCAGGAACATGTTCCAGAAATACTTAGTAACTTTACAATGCAGGAATACGTGATCATTAACTTCAGCTTCCTTCTCACACAGGAAACACCTAGAACTGATCTGCCACCCTTTCTTCTGTAGGACTTCATGAGTTAGACAAGCTTTCCTACACACCAAACCAGGCAAACCAAGCAACTTTTGGAGGGCTCTTGGTCTTCCAATTCATCTTCCAGGGCCATCTGTCTGTCCTAGGCTACAAATGTTGAGGTTCCAGTAACAAGATTTTTACTATAAACTCACCTTTTGCTTGGAGTTTCCATCTCACACTGTCAGATTTCAGGGATAGACATGGGTGAGAATGAAGTACTTCCAGTAGTCTTGAAAAATCCCCCCAGTCATTAAGAGCTCTTCTGAGAGTTATATCCCATCCCTGTGGACTCCAAACTTGAGCCACACAGGCTTCCTTTTGCAAGGTCATAGCAAAAAGTTGGGGAAAGGAATCCTTCAGACTCCCTTCTCCAATCCAAACTTCATTCAAGAATTTAGTTTTCAAACCATTACCAACATTAATGGAGATGCTCTTACTGAAACTTTCCCATAATCTCCTTATGGTTTTCCAAACACTACAACCAAAAGTGCCAGTGACTTCTTTGGTTGTCCATTGAGACAATAAACCATATTTTCCTTCGACGTATCTTCTCCACAGAGCTCTTTCTTCTGTACCAAACCTCCACAACCATTTCTGCATTAGGGAGCTATTTTGCTTGCTGAAATCTCTTATATTCAGACCCCCTTGCTGAATGTTTAAAGTCAAAGCATCCCATTTCACCAGATTGTATCCCTTCTTCTCCTTGTTACCTTGCCAAAGGAAGGACCTCCTCACCCTGTTGAGCTTCTTTTCAATACTCTTGGATATAGGAAAGAGACTCATCATGTAAGTAGGTAAACCATCCAGTACAGACTCGATGAGGGTTAGTCTGCCTCTAAGAGAAAGGTATTGGTTTTTCCACCTGGACAATTTTTTTCACTCCTTTCCAGCACTCCATTCATACCTCTAATTCCTTGTTCTTGGCCCCCAAAGGCAGCCCTAAGTATTTTGTTGGTAGGGAGTCCAATTGGCAACCCAGAATATCAGCCAATACCTGCAAGTTTTCAACCTGGTTCACAGGGAAAATGTAGCTTTTTTCCAGATTCACATGAAGCCCTGAGATCCCTTCAAAGATAAGTAGGATAGCTTTCAGATGTTTCATTTGATCAGGTTCAGCATCACAGAATACTAAAGGATCATCTGCATAAAAAAGGTGAGATATTTCTAATTGTCTAATCTACCCATCATAGCACTGAACCCTCTGATCCATCTATTTTCCTTTGCTATCCTCATCATTTGATTCAAACCCTCCATCACTAGCAGGAAGAGAAAAGGTGGCAAGGGATCACCTTGCCTAAGGCCCCTTTGGGACAAAAAGAAGCCTTCTATGTTTCCATTTACAATCAGTTGAAATGCAGAAATTGAACCACTTGATCCATCTACTGCCAAAACCCATGTCTTTTAGAATTTTTTGGAGAAAATTCCAATTGACATGGTCATATGTCTTTTCAATGTCCAGCTTCCAAAGTATCCCA
The DNA here is from genome assembly GCA_025642045.1 of Solanum sejunctum. Lineage (NCBI taxonomy): Eukaryota > Viridiplantae > Streptophyta > Magnoliopsida > Solanales > Solanaceae > Solanum > Solanum sejunctum. The sequence goes on from JAOTQJ010000091.1 coordinate 17,701,330, forward strand.
AACTTTTTCTGCTTGGTTCTAGAATCAACCAACTCATTGGCCAATAAAGCAACATCCAAAATTTGCCTTCCTGAACTGATGCTTATCCACCAGCTTCCCTATGATAGTTTTTAGTCTCTCAGTCAATAATTTAGACATAATCTTATACACTCCTCCAATTAGACTGATAGGTCTGAAATCTTTGACTTCCACTGCCCCTGGTTTCTCAGGAATTAATGCCACAAAAGGGGCATTAAAGGTTTTCTCAAAAACTCCTTTATGGTGAAAGTTATGGATGGTCTTCATCAGATCTTCTTTCAAGATTGCCCAGCAAACCTTATAGAATTGCATAGTGTAGCCATCTGAGCCAGGGGCTTTATCACCATCACAAAGTTGGATAGTTTGAAGCACTTCTTCCTCTGTGAATGGTCTCTGAATCCACTCATTCTCCTTATTAGTTACTGTGGGACAGTCTCTTAGCACAAATGGAGGTCTACAAGCTTCACTTCCAGTATACAAATTAGAATAAAATTCTATCAGAGCCCTATTAATGTCTTCAGCTTCCTGAACTTCTTCCCCCTTTAAAACCAACCTATCGATTGTGTTGTATCTTCTGTGGACTGTAGCAAGCCTCTGGAAAAACTTGGTGTTTCTGTCGCCCTCTTTCAACCACAAGGCTCTAGATTTTCGTCTCCATCTCTCTTCCTCTTGTTTAATCAAAGTTCCAAATTTCAACACTTTAAAAAGTGCTTCTGAAGTACTTTTTAAAGCTTTTTTTTTGCAGCTAAGCCAAACGGGCTCTGAAACATGGATACATGAAATTCAAGCTTAAAACATGATAATAACATAGAAACATGCATAATACATAAAAATAAACATTTGAATCATAATTAAAGTTATCCATGCCTGGATTCTTAGCTCATAAGGACAAGTTCAAAACTCATGTAAATCATTAGACTAGGACTTCATTCATACTTAAATCATCATTTGAATACAACCCATGATATAATTTCATCAATTTGAAGTCAAAACATGAAAACCATACTTGGATCATACTTTAAAGTCATGAAAATAGATGAAGAATTTTGGGCTCCAAGGTTGGAATGAGACAAAGGATGATCCCTCATACCTAATGCTTCGAGTGAAGAAATTGAGAAGAAATCAACTTAGACTTGAAACCCCAATTGAATCCCTAGCTTGACTCTTGAGTGAAGACTTGGAGAGTGTTGTGAGAGTTTGATTCTACAGACTAAGTGTTAGGCTTGAAAGAAGTGTGCTGAAATACATAGGGGCTGATTTAGGAGGATATTAGAGTCAATTTTACGACCCAAATAACTTGAGGTTAGGGAAAATTACCCCAAAGTCCTTAAACAGAACATGAAATCTAAACTGGGCACTTTCAATGAACGGTTCATAGTCCGTGAACCTCTGCAGGGGTCGTGAAACCCCCTCGTGAAAGAAGACTGCACTAACAGGTTTTATTAAAACGGGCATAACTTCTTGCTCCGAAGTCGGAATTAGGTAAAATTAGATGCGTTGGAAAGATAATTCAAAGAGCTTTAATTTGGTAGGCCATAGGCAACCTAATTATTTTTGTGCAAGGAGATATGATCATTTGAAGTTGACCCTTATACGAGCCCACGTGAAAAACTTAGCCAATGGAATTTCTTTGGACTTGGCTTGATGTAAGAGATCGCTTATGATCCTAAACCATATATAATAACTTTAAAAACTTACGAACCATGGTAAGGTCCACGAGTCGTGGTGTATACCCGTGGTGGCACACTTCATGGCAACCTAGAAGACTAGCCAAGGCAGCCCAAAAAATTGGCTAGGGCCATCTCCACGACCACCTTCACAACCAGTGAAGGAGTTCACGAGCCATGAAGGTGTCCCTGGAGGTCCACCCTGGCAAAAAACTCTTGGGACACACCTTTTCTTGCCTTGAAAAGACCTTAAGAAGTTCGGGTCCTTACAAAACTCTTCTGGAAACACAAATTTAGTTCGATAAACAACCTACACGAGCACAGAAATGAAATCCTAACATCAAAGTCATGAAATCCTTAAACCTTTACCAAAAACATCATTTAAAACTAGTTTTTCACGAGCATGCATGCATGTTATGACATGAGAACATAGAAATGAAAAAATCGCACTCTTTGTGCATGAAGGACCTATAACCTTACGCTTGAGTAGAATAGAATTGACAGTTAGCAGCTTTGCATTAAGTGACAATGCAATCCCAACACCATTTCCATGAAATCCTCATACCTATGCAACAATCATCATCCAACTTCAATCCCATGAGCATGAATGCACTTTAAATGACATGATAAAGTTGGAACGCAAAGAGACATAAGAGTAGGCATGAGAAGCTAACACCCCATCAACACAACAACTCTCACACTTGGATCATACATCAATTGGCATCGTAAGCACAAAGTTAGCCCTTACCCAACATTACCATAATCTAAGGGATCTCATGTATACCAGTAAGTGCAGCCCAAGCTCTCTCCTTTCCTCTTCTAGCAGCCACTGGACAATCCCTCCTCTTGTGCCCAATTCTCCCACACACAAAGCAATCATCTCTACCAGCCTTACATTCTCCCAGATGCATCCTACCACACTTTTGACAGGTAGGGTATGGGTGTCTTTCCTTCTTGCCCCTATGCACCAAGCATTATCAAAAGACAAATCATTCTCGACTTGAGCCTTCTTTTCCCCCTTTTTGGGACCTACCGAGCAATCCTTCCTCTTGTGTCCAATGATACCACACTCAAAGCAGGCACTCGTACCAACCAAACTTCTCTGCATGCCCCTTCCCACACCTATCATACCTAGGATTAGCCATCCTATCATCAACAACCCTCTAATTTGAATTCTGATTTGGGCACTGGCCTTGGAACCTTTGGCCTAGATGAGAATAGCCATTTCCTCTACCTCTCCCAGAATTGGAAAACCCTTCATCAAACCGGACCCTCTTAGTTTCTCTTAAGCATCTACCCAGATGATTCCTTCCACATCTAGCACACTTGGGCTTAACTGGCCCACCTTCACCTCAGGTCCTCTCAGGCCCTACCATCCTAGCATCTGGATCAGACAACTAAGGCGAAGCCATAGCTTGTTCAACCAAGGTAGTCATAGCTTGGGCCAACCTAACAATCACGGTTTGGAGCTTAGCATTTGAAACTTGCTCACCCATAGGCTCTTAAGGAGCTTGATCCTTCCTAGAGGCATCTCTCTAGGTTGTGGTGACCTTCTTGGAGACATCGTCCGTAACGCACAAAGAACAATCATTAGAGATAGGAAGCCTTAGGACATGCTCTACAGCACGATATAAAGAAGTGAAATTTTCTAAAACGCCTTGTAGCCTCTTGCTCATAGATGTGGCGCGTTTCACATCCATGAATAAGACTCTACGTGACGCGGCATGTCGGACCCGGAGGACCATTTCAAAACCTTAATGCTTTGATACCATCTGTAACAGCCTAGCCCTCTAGTGATATTGTCCGCTTTGGGCTTAGGCCTGCATGGCTTTAAAATGCATCACTAGTAGGTAATGCTTGTTTGTTTATATGCCTAGCATCTCTCCTGTGTTTTGCCGATGTGAACTCGTTGTAAGATGGGTTATTACATGCTCTCACCTGCAAAAGGATCTCTTCAACTCCTCATTTAAATACACCATACTATTTTGTTGCTATTGCTTTATTTGTCAATTGTACATTGCTTTTCTTATTTCACTGCTACTCTTTCTTTCATTCGTTTCTTCTTCTATTACTTAGGTTTGACACCCTTGAGGAGTCTTTCGAAAACAGTCTCTCTACCTTCATGAAGTAGTGGTAACGTCTGCGTACACTTTGCCCTCCCTAAACCTCACTAAGTGAGATTTCACTAGGTATGTTGTTGTTGTTGTTGACCGTATATATTTTTGTGTTAGTCTGTGGTGTTTTCTCATAATTAACTATGTCAAAACCTTTCTCATCATCTAATCACCAGAAATACATGTATGTGCTAAATGCACCTCAACTATTCCAAAATTGGGAATGTTCAAGAAAAAATCTTTTTTCCCGTCTCTTCTCCTTGTTTTCCTTTGTGATGTAGAGGAACTAACTATAATTCTAAAATCTCATCCATATTTGGGAAACTAATGGAAAAGGAAATATCACAGCAAAATCAAATGTTTGTTACTAAAGAACCAAAGAAAGGTTATAGCATGTGAGAATGCTTAATTGATGAATGAGCATCAATCTATATACTCAGCATGTAAACTTCAACATTCTATATATTTTAAATAAACAAATAGAGCTACTTTTTGCAGAAAATTTCAATATTCTATTTTTTTTCTTTTTCTTTTTCTTTTTTTTTTTTTTTTGCTTCGGGATAATAAATGCAGCTTCTGTGCTCAAACAGGAAACAAGTATATCATACTCCCTTTGAACCATTTGATATGACACTGTTATTATTCCGAAGGCAAAACACCTTCTTTTACTACAAGTATTTCAACTATTTTCTAACCACCTTCATTTAAAAGAATTCGTGATTTATAATAATGTAATTTAAGTTCAATTTGAGGGGGCAATAGAATGTTAGCCAGGACAAAAATGGAAGCGGAAAAGACAAAAGCAGCAATACAGATAGACATAGTATAATATGTTAGCTTTTTAGAAAAAGATGAAAATTTCATTCAATAAAACTAAAGGATTCATGTTTGAATATACATTGAAAAATAGATGCTTTATCCTTGTAGTCTGACCAAATTATTCTTTTAAGTTATAGGAATATTTATTATTTTTTCATTTTTTTCTCAAGGGAGAATGGGAAGGAGATTACAGAATCGAACTCTCACAAATAGTACAAGTTCACTTCCCTGAGAAACTATTTGTCATATAAGAATTAAATATGTAAAGGTACACTTTGACATCCTCCAACTAAGAAACTGGAGACTGAAAATTCAGTATAAGAGCTCGACAAATTTGTAAAATGAAAACGGAAATGGAAAAACAAACTTAATTTGGAGTTCACCTTATTGAGCTTTTGCCTGGGATAAGAAAGGGTGAAGATGTTGATCTTGGGCCTCTCTGATTGGACCAAAAGAGGAGCAATTTGATCATCAGCAATGGAAATTGAAGATTCAGGAGTATCAACGGAAGACGGCCCTACCAATTCCACTATACCGGCGTCTTCAACATCGTTGACTACGACTCTTGTGCTGCCGTCGCCGTTCATCGGCTCTACTACGGGCATTGCGCCCTTGTTTTTACAGTAGCAAAGGTAAAATTGGATTGTTTTCCGGCGGAAAAAAGGATTACTTGGTGGATTTGGGGCGAGCACGTCCGATACAGTAATCAAAGTGCCGACACCCAAGTAGACCCTCCTTTCATTTTTTCTTTTTGAAATATTTTGGACGGCTAAAATGTCAAAAGTAATAGTTAAGGACTTGTGGATTTGATGTAATTCGGCGTGATTACATTTTTTGACCCATTTCGTAAGGTAAGTAATTATTTGACGTGATAAGAAATAAGTGTAACTGTAGGGTTGTGATTACTTCGGTTCTCAAAGGAGGGTAAAAAAAATCTTTCTTTTATTTTTATTTTTATTTTTATTTCTCTATTTTTAAATTTTTATTTTTATTATTCTCATATTTTTAAATAATATTTTTTTATTATTTATATTTTATTTCCTTCTCATTCTCAATTTTTACTTTTTCATGAGATTTCTTGTGCAACAATAATCATATCCAGTGAAATTCTACAAATATGGTCTGGATTGCATTTTTATATTTTTTATTTTTTATTTATTCTAATTTATTTTTTCATTAACATAATTTTGTTAGTATTCTAATTTTTAAATTAAAGTAGTATTCATTGTTGAATAAGATTATAGTGTTGTGTTTTCTTTTTTTTAATATTACTAATATTTATAATATTAATATTTTTGTCAAACATGTCTTTTATAATGCTCATCGAAATTTTATACTTTTAGTTTTTATGATTATTTTAAACAAAACATACTAATTTGAAAAATAATATAATAATGTTGAGAAGGATGTGCGGTCACACCAGCAGTGATAAGATTAGGAATGAGAACATTAGCGAGAAGCTAGAGGTGGCTCCTGTGGCGAATAAGATGAGGGAAATGAGACTACAATGGTTTGGATATGTGCAGAGAAGGAGTGACGATGCTCCTGTTAGGAGGTGCGAGAGGTTGGTTTGGGGAGTTACACGGAGAGAGAGGTAGAACGAAAAAGTAATGGGGGAGGTGATCAGACAAGATATGGGAAAACTTGATTTCACCGA
>JAOTQJ010000091.1:17755772-17766478 GCA_025642045.1 Solanum sejunctum
ATATTCTCTACATGCATTGAAACATGCTTATAATATATATAATATGTTGAATTCAAAATGTATTATAGTTATGTTTTATTTTTCCTCTTATGAAAGGTGCTAAAATATATTATTGTATTAAAAAATATATTCATCACATGTATTGAAGTACGATATAATATGTTTAATATATTGAATTTAAAATGTATTATCGTCGTCATTTATATTTTTTTAATTAATAATGTCAAAAAATATTATACTTGAATTTCAGTCATTCAAGAACTATTTAAATTAGTTTATATGTTAATACATAAAAATTATGTTATAAATTCATTATATATGTATTTTTATAATACAAATTTAACACATAAATGATTGTGTGATGGAAGTTGAAGCCATTGAAAATTTATTAGGAGAAAAAAATTGTAAAAAGTGATGAAGAGAGAAAAAATTGTAAAAATTAAAAATTTATTCGGAGAGAGAAAAAGTTAAATGAAAGAAAGAGAAATGTGATAAAAATTAATAGAAGAAAGAGAAATGAATAGAAATTAACGAAGAGAGAGGAGTATACTACTATTTTGCCTATGTCAGCTTTTTCGACTATTTTGACTAAAAAAAGTTTAACTATTTTGGGTAAAATCAAAATTTATGCTAAAATTTATAATTATTGTAATATAATATACTATTTAAGTAAATGACCCTTTTATGAACTTATTTATTAATAAGAGTAATATTGTGAAGAAGAAAAATCTTTTAATTTATTAAAATAAATAACGAAAAACAAAAATAAATTTCAAACATGCAGAGTCAATTAAGAAAAACAAGGGATTACCTAGCAAATAGAGTAGTAATGGTTAGTAATTGATCTTTTCATCACTTACCATCAATGATAACCCAACAAACTCCTAGCCAAAAGACCCTCTTTTCCACCCATTTATCTATATAAAAACATTACTATGCTTAACTCAAATCTCCATAAATCTTAAAAAAAAAAAAACATAATAATAATAATAATAAAGGAAGCTTACAACTTGATTCCATGGCTAATTAGAATTTTTGTCCAACTAATTATCCCGCGTGCTCTAGGCGGAAAAGTTCCAGCAATTATAGCATTTGGCGATTCGACGGTGGATACTGGCAATAATAATCAACTTTTGACTATTCTTAAAGGCAATTTTGAACCTTATGGACGTGATTTTTATGGGAAAATGGCAACAGGAAGATTCTTCAATGGGCGCTCATTCCGCCGGATATGATATCGGAGGCATTTGGTTTGAGACCATTTGTGCCTGCTTATTTGGATCCAATGTAATATATCTGATTTTGCTGTTGGAGTTTGTTTTGCTTCTGCTGGTGCTGGTTATGACGCTGCCACGTCTCATGTTCTAGTAAGCTTCATTTTTCATCTCTATTTACTATATAACATTTATATATTACTCGCTCTCTTTTATATGAAATTACATGACATGTTTAATATCATATGTTAAATGAAATTTTTAATACATTTACATGTCTTTATTGAATATCTAAATTTACTAAAATAAAGAAAACTAACTCCCTCCAGAAGACTTGGTCAAGTGTCATTTCTGAACACTCTCTTGTTCAAACATGCCAATTCCAAGTTGATCTCTAAAGAAGTCGTACTTTGTGACTTTGTGAAGATGTCTGCTATTTGCTCTTTTGCATGACAAGACTTCAAGTTAATAAACAAATGAATTTCTACTAATTGATTGGGCATTTTTACAGAATGTGATGCCATTGTGGAAGGAAATAGAGAATTACAAAAAGTATCAAAGGAAACTAGAAGCATATGTAGGAAGCACAGAATCAAAATACCTACTACAAGAAGCACTCTATATTGTGAGCATGGGAACTAATTATTTCTCGGAGAATTATTTTGCATTGCAAAACGGACGTATATTGGTATATACGACAGAACAATATCAAGACTTCCTCATTGGCATTGCTGAGGATTTTGTCAAACAAATTTATCAACTTGGAGCTAGAAAAATATCATTAACAGGACTTCCTCCAATGGGTTGTTTACCTTTAGAAATAGCAGCAAATGTTTAAGAGGGCAGGGAGATACATGCTATGACAAATTTAATGAATGTGGTTTGCAGTTTAATGAGAAGTTGGCTATTTTGATTCAAAAGTTAAATAAGGGTCTTCCTGGGATTAAAATAGTCTTTGCTAACCCATATAATATCATACTTCAAATGGTTCAAAATCCTTCTGCATTTGGTAAGTCTTTTTTCTTTCAACTCCTTCTTGTCCTTTTTTTGTTAAACAAAAAGGCGCACAAAATCTAAGTTATTTGGATTCTTTACTTTTGGTGTAGTACCGTATCGACACGACATGGATGTGTGTGGGTATGAGTGTGCGATCCATGTCTGATTTGGTCAATCGGCTTCAGATACTTTGACCAAAATCGATGGGGAAAGTTTGGAAGGTTTTAACTATTTCTGTAATCAATATAAAAGGTAAGGTAAAGTTGAAGAAAATAGAATATCTTTTATATAGAAATTTTTATGTCACGTCTTTTTCTTTAATTTTCTTTCAGGATGTTCTTTAAGTTCTCCTCATGATATCTTATAATTTAAGTTTTATCACTCTATTTTTAGATATTTTGATTATTTTTAGGTGAATCCCTGCACCCGTATCCATATATAGATTCATCTCCCCGAATCTTAAAAATTAGATCATGAAGGATCCAACCTCTAGGTCCGCACCCGTATCGGACACCCGCAGTAACTTAGCACAAAATATACATGAATTATTTCATCATGTTGTAAGCAGGATTTGAAGTGGCACATGTAGCATGTTGTGGCACAGGATTATATGAAATGAGTTACTTGTGTGACAAATTAAATCCACTTACATTCCCTGATGCAAATAAATTTGTTTTTTGGGATGCTTTCCATCTCACTGAAAAATCTAACCAAATTATCACCAATGCCTTAATGAAAAATGTCCTCAATCCGTTCTTGTAATATAATATATTTTGTATCTAGGTCAAGAGCTTTTAGACCTTGTGTTGTTTCTAGTTTAATTTGCTAGGTTGTATCATACAGAGTTAGAATAAATTAAAAGATATGATTGTAGATATTGATCATTTCAAGAAGGTGTGATATTTGTACTCTTAATTTCAGCTTGTCAAGTGATGTAATTTGTCTTAGATTCTTGCTTGACTTAAAAAACTTATATTGTGTTAGATTTTAATTTATCTTTTCTTGTAAGGATATTACTATTATTTTTCTTATTTTTTTTAGTCAATTGTTTCTTTCCTTGAATTACATTAACAATTTAACATTTAGGCTCTCAAATTGTTCAACATTTTATTGTCACGTTCCTTACTCGTCGGTGATTAACGTCCATGTTAACTTTTTGATGGGAGAAACTTTACTACAACCCGAATAAAAATTAATACGAAAATAGATGAATTTAAAGATGTAAAAACAGACTTAAATGAAAATTAGAGTTGGTTCCCATAATATCTACAACAAACTAGATAGTGTGAAAAATAACCCCCTAGAACCTATAGTTCATTGTACCAAAATCCTATCTAAATATTCAACATGAGGGGATGCAACCCTAGAAAAATCATAAACAATAAATAACAAAAATGTCAGAGTTTTAAACAAATGGACTAAGAGAATGAATAAATCCATCGTAGTCCTAAAATGAGCTGGCTCAACCCTGAATTCAGTTGCTCAATGATCACCAAATTGAAGTCTATCAACATCCGCCTAGAGGTTTTTTGTACCCAACAAAAAAATAGTAAGTGCAATATCAATACATATAACAAGTGCAGTAAAGGGACAACCAAGTCATACTTAAGATCACACTAAAATTATTTATGTCCAAAATCACTTAATCAACCCAAGTTTGAAAATCCATAAATAGTATGGAACAAGCACGATAGACATGTGTGGCTACACGAACACTCCCCCAGGGTGGAAACATGGATGGGGGCATCATCCATCACAAATGACATCAAAACTAGTAGGTATCTGATCGCAGACAAGAATAGTACCTATAATTATGACATTAGACACCTTAGCCTCTTTTCTTCTCAAGAACGCATAGGACTAAGCCCTATCGTCCAGAAAGGAAACCTTTTTGCTTGTCTACATTGCTCCTCTATGTAAAATACTATTTCCTTGACCTCTATGGCCTCTTTAGTTTTCTCCTCGCCTAGAGTATAAACATCGACCTGATCCAACACTGTGAAGAATTATCCGCTCTTCGGCCTAGCCCATCACGGATTTGTCCCTTTGGACTCACCCTAAAAGACAACTCACAGTATATAGACCAGTTCATTACTTTATATACCTAGCACCTCTCCTATGTTTTGCCAATGTGGGATATCTCCTTTTAAGATGGGTTGTTACATGGATACTCCCTTCTTACGTATCCTGGCTCTCTACAATTATAACCACTACAATAAAGGAAGATCGAGAACCTAATGTGAAAGAATATCCTAAACCATCGTGAGAGGTATTCTACTGTGAAGTCCTAAAATAGCCACTTCTGTGAGCATGGCTGATTGCACTGGTCGGGTTGCAATGGCCAGCCTACCTGGATCTCCGGAGTAAGAATTATGAAAGTTAGCTGCACTATTGGGCCTTTTAGACAAAGCCTTGGCCTACCTAACCCTTTCCTCTCTCTCTCTACTTTCTTCATAAAGTTTGTCACTTCATTAAAACTTTTACCTCTTGATCATGTAAACAGACAAAACTTACAACTCGAGATTCAAACCTTTGACTAACAACCAAATCTCTCCTCCTTCGTAGTCACTAACTATGTAGCATATATGGAGAAGTCATGAAACTTAGCCCCATAAGCATCCACCGCTATGATACCCTGTACAAGTGCAATGAACTCATCCTTCTTGCAATCTCTCAAAGTCTAGGGCACATACTTCTTTAAAAATAAAGTATGGAACTAAATCCAAGTAAGTGGTGGCAAGGCTAGCGATTGATACTACCCAAAGGTTTTTCACCACTTCTAGCCTTCCCTTAGAGTTGAAAGGACACAAACTCGATCTCATGTTGATATACACTACCTAATATGTCACAGCAATCCAATATAAACTCACAAGAATCCTCCTTCTCTGAAACTGTCAAACACTGAAGGCTTTAATTTCAAAAACTTGATCAACATCTCATGTCCAGTACTAATTATCACTAGGCCAAATAGGGGACAAAAGAACGTATCAGTACGCAGTGTTTTCTCCACATTAAGGGCTATGAGTAGAATAGGGTGGGTAGCTGGAGCTAGAGAGATAGACATTGTTGGAATGGTTCTGAAGCTAACCAACCCACTTAGAAGGTCCATAACCTGGTAGGTAATTATTGGGTCTAGTTGGTGAAGTCATATAGTCCCTGTCTATGCATCTTTCTCATCCTTATCATTTTCCTCCACCTTGATTTCCACATTTTCCTCTATCTCAACCTAGGGTGCAGAAGGGGTTTCTCATGCAGGTACATTCTATGTTTGGGCTTCATCCCTAGCAGGAGCTACCTTTCCTTATTCTCTGCCCTTCTTTCTTCCAATTCCTCTGCCCCAACCATATCCTTTTGTATTGGCTTCTTTACAGAGTCATTGGTATGAGCTTCTAGCCTTACACCATTGTAACACATGTTAACTAGAGTGAAAGAGGTTATAAACTATTTTGGATCATTAGATACCAACTGAAATCAAGTTATAACACGAAAAGAGGAGAAAAACATTCATAAGAAAGTTTTCCTAAAGTTATATAGCATCTAAAAGAAATGTATAGATGTCTCCATACTATTCTATAAGACTTTACTAGACTCATTTTGGTATAATGAGATCAACGAGCCTAGGACTCTGATACTAGATTTTTTTTATGACCCTAACCCATCATGATTGACACTTATGCTAACCCTCTAGTAGAAGAACATTTACTACAATTCAAACAAAAATAGATGAATTTAAAGATGTGAAAATATGTTTAAATAGGAATTAAAATTGAGTTGTCATAAACTCAACAACAATCTACATAGTGTGTAAAATAACCCCCTAGAACTGAAAAGTCATTATACCAAAACTTTATCTAAATATTCAAAGTGAGGGGATACGACACCAAGAAAATCATAAATAATAAATAACTGAAATGTCTGAGTCCGAAACAAATAGACTAAGAGAACGAAGGAATACATGTAATCTAAAATACATCTGGCTCACTTTTGAATTCAATATCTTAGTGATCTTCTTACAGACGTCTATCAACAATCATATGAAGATGCCTTGTACTTAATAAAGAAAGAGCAAGTGCAATATCAATATGCACAATAATATTACACTAATATAATCACATGGCTATTCTAATAAGTAACATATATACAAATAACAACAATATAGTATAACTATACATATGCCTAAAATATCAAGTTACCAATTTATGTTCGATACACAATTCACAATGTCAATCTCTAATGCAGATGAAGGTTGGACGATGGAGTAGATGATGATATGGAGAAATCTAGAAGTTCACTTTCCTAATTTAATCAGACACATATATTTGCTTTGTTGTGGGCCTTGCAATTGACTAACATTTATAATGATTTTTAATTTTCAATAAAATGCCCCGGTGGGCGAGAAAATGAGAGAAATGAGACTGCAATGGGTCGGACATGTACAGAGAAGGAGTATCGATACTCCTGTTAGGAGGTGCGAGAGGTTGGTGGTAGGAGCTATTCAGAGGGGTAGAGGTAGACTGAAGATATACTAGGGGGAGGTGATCAGACAGGATATGGCGGAACTCAACCTCACTAAGGACATGACCTTAGATAGAAAGGAGTGGAGGAAACGAATTAGAGTAGCAGGCTAAGTTCTTCTTCCTCTTCTTCTTCTTCTCCCTTCTTTCTTCTTCTTCTTCGTCTTCTTCTCCTTCGTCTTCTTCCTATTACTAGTAGTATTTGTACTATCTTTACTATTACTATTCCTTTTTCGCTTCATTGTCTGACTGATATGTGTTAGTTTATCATATTTACATATTATCTTGTGTTATTCATCGCTAGTCGCACTTATTGTCCCTTCCTTTTACTTACATTTCTTTTGTCATATCTAGTTATTTCTGCTTATGGCTTTTGAGCCGAGAGTTTTAGGAAATAGCCTCTCTACTTCTATGAGGTAGCGGTAAGGTCTGCGTACAATCTACCCTCCCCAGACCCCACTTGTGGAATTTCACTGGGTATGTTGTTGTTGTTGTTGTTTATATGTACTAATCATGTACAATATTGATAAGCTAAACTCAAATGTAATATTTTATTTTTGACACATGCAATAATCAATGAAAACGAAATTTAATTAGAAAAATAGCACTACTTATTATTAACTGTCATGAAAAAAGTAGGTTGCTGAGCATATCAAACAAAGTATTACTTTCTCTGTCTTATATTAGTTTATTATTATAATAAAATAGTTGTCACATATTAATTATTTACCTAACTAAATTGAGAAAATATTCATTGATTTTTTCTCATATTACTCTTGTAGCTAATTCTTTTTTTAAAGTGTTCACACTTATTTGTAAAGTATCAAAAAAAATTTTAAGGGTAAACTAATAAAATTATCCTTGTATTTATGATTTCTTAATATGTGTAAAAGAAAAGTGATCAACCAAAATTTTACTCCCTCCATTTTATTTTAATTATTTTTTAAAAAATAAAAAAATAGATACTTCATTTAATTTGTTCATTTTAACAAATCGAAAGAGATTTACTATTTTTTTTCTTCATATTATCGTTAATATTAAATAATTGCATAAAATAATAATAGCCAAATTTAGAGCTCTAAAGCACTATTAACAAGGTTAGTTTAGAAAAATGCTCCTCTAATTAAAACTTACTTGAGTTGTGTGTCAAGTAATATGAAACAAAGTCTACAACAATGACATACCCAGTGAAATTTCACAAGTGGCATCTGAAGATTGTGAAATGTACGCAGACCTTATCACTCTCACAGAGGTAAAGAGGTTGTTTCCTGGGAGTAGTAGTCTCAAAAACTCATAAGCAAAATAAATTAGATATGGAGAAAAGGGGAAAAGGAAAGGAAAAGAAAAAAAGGAAGAACTACTAATAACCGAAAACATATGATAGTATGTAAATACGATAAAATTAATATATATAACATGGACAATGACAAATATAGGATATAAAGACATGACTAATTCTAATACCCTACTATACCCCAAAATCAGACATCAATCTAGTCCTACTAATCTATTAGTCTAGTACTCTAATTCGTAATCACACAAAATCTAATTTTATAAATTGACAACTAATTTAAACAACTAATATAAAATGAACAGTACTACGTAGATGATTTTTTCATCACTTGTCATTAATCATACACCAACAAACTCTTGCCAAAGGACCCTCTTTTCCAACTATAAGAAGTGAATATGCTTAACTCAAATCCCCATATCCTTAACCAAAAAAATTAAAGAATGGAAACTTACAACATCATTCCATGGCTTATTATAATATTTGTCCCTTGTGCTCTAGGTGGAAAAGTTCCAGCAATTATTGTATTTGGTGATTCATCAGTAGATGCAGGCAATAATAATCATATTTTGACTGTACTTAAGAGCAATTTTGAGCCTTATGGACGTGATTTTTATGGGAAAATGCCAACAGGAAGATTCTGCAATGGGCGGATTCCGCCAGATTTCATATCCGAGGCATTTGGTTTGAGACCTTTTGTGCCTGCTTATTTGGATCCAATGTTTAAAATATCTGATTTTGCTGCTGGAGTTTGTTTTGCTTCTGCTGGTACTGGTTATGACAATGCCACTTCTCAAATTCTCGTAAGTTTTCAGTCCATATCTGCTTTATCATTTATAATATATATTTCTTCATTGGACGGCCTCGAGCCGATTATAATGAGTCAAGATAATAAATTGGACAAGATCCAACTCAATTCAAATTTGCTTGGGTTAAAAAGGGTTGGGTCAAAATAGCGGGTCAAAACTCAATCTGATCTAACTTTTATTTACTTTATTTGTTCTTTTTCAATATTCTAGTACTTAATTAAATTATATTTTTCTTTATTTTTGCTATATAAAATATATCAAATTAAAAAGAAAAATACTTTAAAAAATATTTTAACGAAATCTCTCTCGAATCAATTCGGGTTGAATATCTATTCAATTTTAAATGGATTGAATTAAGATGGGTTGAGTTAATAAATAAGCGGACGGTTGACGGTTGAGCGGGTTGGATATATATCTACTTTATCATTTATACATATTTCTTTTGTCTTTATTTATATGATAAAGTTGACGCACAATTTGCTTTGACTTGAAATTATTTTTTAAAAAAAAAATATTTAAATCTTATAGTCCTAAAGTAAAAATAGGTAGGATATCAAAATATATTTTAATCTTATGATCTTAAATATATAAACTTACACTGGGTATGTTGTTGTTGTTGTTTGATCTTAAATATATAAACTTAGAATTAAAGGATTATAAAAAAAATACTTTTTTAAGTGACAAAAAAAATAAGATAAATAAATTGAAATGAATGAAACATTTGTAATAAAAGTTTTTATCCTGAATTTCTTAACATATTTGGTTATTTCTTTGTTTGAAAGAAAATTTTGGACCTCTATATAGATTGAAGATCAATTTTCTCATATCATAACACAATAATATTCGCGATATAATCATTTTAAAAGTCTTGTTTGAAAGTAGATTATTTTCCCATGAATTTTATGGGGTTTATTTAGGTTTAATTTTTAATATGTACATCACTTGATCAAATCCTATCAAATATTATGTATTGTTATATAATTTTTTTCGTCACTTGATTTATCGCTAGCATAATCTTGTTTAGAAGGACTTTATTTTCCCATTAAATTTATGCTTTTTGAAATCATATCAAATATGATATTCTTTTTGCATAATTCTTTTGTTATTTGATTTATCGTCATCGTAATGTAGTTTAGAATGAGATTACATTTTTATTTAAATTTATACTTTTTGAAATTTCATTTTAAACATATAAATTGCTTGATCAAATATTAATATATTTTTATACAAGTTTTTTTGTCGTTGAACATACCGTCATTTTAGTTTACAATTATTAACTTTTTGTATGATATTTTGCTATTTGGATCCCAACAGTATTTTCCCTAACCAGAACTTAAATTGATTTGATATAATAAAATTGTGTTTATTTTTTGTGGTCCAGGAATATAATTGTGTTTGTTGGGCGAATCATGAATAAGACATTATTTATTAACCACTCTCCATGCACACTGGGTTTCCTTGATTTTGGAAAAGGAAAGAAGGAAACTTTTTGGAGCATTTATAGTACTCATTCGTCTTAATTTTAAAAAAAAATACAATATATGAATTAATCCCTTAATTTAGAATAAAATTTTAAGTTAAAATTTTAACTTTTAAAATACATAAACAAACACTTCAATTTGCCCATTTTTTATCAATTAGACACAACCATTGAGCTAGCAAAACACATGTTTCACACGAAAATAGAGCACATTAATGCTCTTTTTCCGATACTTTCAACGATAAAAATGGTCGATAATCATTTTTACCCCTAATAACGTCCCTTCATGTATAACTTATTATTTTTTAAATTAAAATATCAATTCTGGCTTAGACAGACTGACCAATGAGAGTAAAGTCTAGGAAGGTCCCTAAAGATTTCTAGACTTACAATAATATTAAT
>JAOTQJ010000091.1:17766578-17777912 GCA_025642045.1 Solanum sejunctum
TTCGGGATAATAGTGACTTAATCTCTTCTTGAGCGTCACAACAAATTTGTGTTTTTAACAATTGATACACATTTAACGTTTGATCCTCTTTGTTGTCCCTTTCTTTTGCTTTGACTTCATTGAGACTTTATTTGTTGGCAAAATTACATTTTACCCCTTTTTTTTTCCTTTTGTTACAGCAATTTGCTTCTTGTCTTTCTTTAACTTTGCAGAGGGTATTTTTGTCTTGCCATATTTCTTTTGATTTTTTTTTGTACTTTCTTTTTTAAATTTTTTTCTGTCTCTAGAAGTTATCTTTTATTTCTTGATTTTGAGACTTTGCATCTTTTGCCTTTAACAGTTTCAAACTTGGATCTTTTCTCGTTATTTGCACTTTTTTTTTATACGCTCAAGAAGGTTGGGCCAAGAGAGGGATAGCGCATGTAAGCACTTAGAAGGGTAACGGCTGAAATATAGTTGTCCAAAGAACAAGCTTCAAGCTCAAAGTGGGAGAAACTAAGCATTAATGTCATTTGGTAGGCTTTGAAAGGCACAAACGGGTCAAAGAAGGCCCACAATCCTTTCTCAAACCAAACATTACTCAAGATCTCGTCTCAATAAATATTTAGGCCAAGTTTTAGATGAACAATGCGATGCAATGATTTTTTTTATCTAAATCTCAGCACACAAAAGCACTTGAAACTATGAGGTTGGTTTTATTCTTATCTTGAATACATGCAAGAGAGTTTTCAAGCAACACAAAAATATAATAAGAGGTACCAAAAGAATCTGACTTACCACAAAAATCAATTTTTCATCATCTCGTCAAATATTTACATGCTTCTAACACTAATGGTATCAATTGAGTTGAAGATATGACTTTTAAAAATATGCACATAATTATTTTTTTTATATTTTGAAAAAAATGAATACTGAACCCAAGAAGGCTTGCCTACGTATCTCAAATAATTGAGAATCAGGTACGCGTAGTTCATGAAAATATAACATAAAATATGTACAATTTGACTCTTTTTTTAATTGGAAAAGGAACACCGAACCTAGAAAGGGTTGCCTATGTATCTCATGGAAATAAGAATCAAGTATGTGTAGTTCCTGAAGAAATAATATAAAATATATACACAATTGTCTTTTTTTCTTTAAAATTGAAAAGGAACACCGAACCCAAGAAGGGCTGCCTATGTATCACAAAGAGAAGATAATCAGGTGCACGTAGTTCTGAAGAAATAATATAAAATATATACATAATTGTCTTTTTGAAAAAAAATTGAAAAGGAGCACCGAACCTAAGAAGGGTTGCCTACGTCTCTCAAAAGAGATGAGAATCAGGTACCCAAGAGGATGCATTCTTAATTAAACCACAGATGAGAACCAAGTTAACCAAGAAGCAACAATGTGAAACTTTTGGAGTTGAGGAGCAACTTTCACCATAATCAAGACACTCGCTCTTATTAAGGTCATGTGTTTAGCCCAAATTGAATTTGTTAATTTTTTTTGTCCATGATCTTTTATATCGATCATATCCAAGGAAAGGGATAGCTGTTGACACCCAATTTTAGCTCAACACTTTGAAAAATTCTTACTTTTTATGTTGATATTTTAAAATAGTTTAAAATACTTTTTGGGTGATTTTAGTTTAATTTTGATAATTACTCTTATTTTAAAATATTAATTAGGATTTTGATTAATTTAATTTTAAATTTTAATGAAGTATAATAATTTATTTTTCTTATCCAGATATAATTATATGTGTATATTTTATTGGTCCACAATTTGGGCCCATATTGCTTTAGCTTATTAGGTCTTGAGATGAAATGTGTATATAACAATAGGGTGGGCATTTTAATTTGTGAAAAATCTGCAAAAACAAAGGTATATCTTCTCTTTTGTTCTTATTTTTTCGACGCCTTTGCTGGAGTCCGGCAAAATTTTTGGTGACCCTCCCCTCCACCTTTCTTCCCCCCTTTTCTTCCTTACCAAAACTCTAACCCTTTCTCTCCTTTTGGTTCACTAACCCCCCCTCCCCCCCTCCCCACAAATCAGCCCTATTTTCAACCCAAATCAGCCACATTTTAGCCCCCAACCACAAACCAAAAACCGCCACCCAACAGGCCCGAACCACCACCAAATACCTCAAATTAGTCAGCCTCAAAACAACCAAAAACCACCATGAAAAACCACTAAAATGACCCCAAAACCTTGTTTGAAAACCACCAATAATACCCTCAAAACAACAACAAATTAGCAACCAAACCACCATTTCTGACCAGCCACAAGTAGCGACCAAACCCGACAAAACATCCACCAAAATGACCCCAAAGTGCAGTACAAAAAATAGCCCCCAGCACCTCTTTTCAATTTGAAATACCTCCACCAAACAACCTAAAAAATTAGCAAATAAAATGCCCCACAAAACCAGACCAAAACCATCATTAACTCACCGGAAAACCGCCAAACCGCCATCCCAAATCAGCTCCAAACCCCCACCACTACACCACAAAAATGGACCCCAAAGACCCTATGAAAGCAGCCTCCAAAACCTCCATTTCTAGCCCCCAAAAGTTGTCACGATCCAATCCTCAGGCCTAGATATGACCGACGAATGGGGAACCCGAAGGAACCCCAAACAAGTCTCATAGCATATCATTATATATCCTTGGTCAAGAAAGCAATTAAAATGATAATATGAGGTAAGTATAAACAAGGAGAATTGGGACTAAGGATAAACTTCCATATCATAAACATTAAGAAACAAGAGAGAGTCAAGGCTCATTGCATAGATACATAACATGTCCAATCAACACCTCTAAATATAGATACTTAACGGGGGCCAAGACAAGCAACCCGGCTCACCCTCATAGTGAAAGTATACATAAGGAAAGATAGGTTTAGAACATAGCATAAGATCATAAGCAGCATCCATGAGATGGAGGACTCACCAACAAGCTTGAGTAAAATCGTACTAGCCATGTGGGTGGAGATGCTTAAGCGGGGCTCCGATTCCTACATGGTGATATCATATAGTCATAGAGTATGGGTTAGTACATAGGAATATACTAAGTATGTGAGATGCAATACAACAAGAGATAGACAATATAATCAAAATGCATAATCATAGCAAGAGATAGTATATTAGCAACATGGCATGCATGAATAATGCTTGTAGTAAAACATGCTTGAAAATAATCATTCTTACATAGCTTGTTTAATCCAATGAGGTAACATGATTAGATCATCCAGTTACCTTGTACTAGAGGGTGAGAAGTATAGTATGAGTCATAACCCCTTCTAGTAGGTGATAGGTAGTACATAAGGGTAATGAGATAGCATAGTTCATAACCCCTACAATAAACAAGAGATAAGGAATAGCGCATGAGGGTAGGAAGGTAGCATAGGTCATAACCCCTATATGTGTACATATGAGTGTGAGGCATTCCACATAGTTCATAAACCCTTTATATGAGTACATTGCATAACCTCAAGTCATACACGAGGGTAAGGAGTACAACATAGTTCATAACCCCTTCATGTAGATATGAGTAAGTGAATAGCATATGTGGGTGGAAGGTAGCACTGGTCATAACCCCAATATGTAAAGTACCTTGCATAACCTTAAACCATGCATGAGGGTAAGGAGTACAACATAGTTCATAACCCCTATGTATGGATATGAGTAAGTGAGTAGCATTGATTTGTACATGAGGGTAAGGTGTACAACATAGTTCATAACCCCTACATGTAGGAATTGGCCTTGCACTAGAGGGTAAAGCATATAACATAGTTTATAACCCCTTCTAGTAGGCTTCACAATTCATAAGAGCATAAACCTTAGCATAAAGACTCAATAACTCATCAACAATTCCCAAAAACATAACATAAGAGCCCAACAATTCACCTGCAATACCATAGGTGTTTTACATGCTTTAAACGCACATACACATTTCTATAATCATCATATAGTCATTCAACTCATAAGACATGCATTGGACCATCAATTCCTCAAGAACCCTAAGCTGGACATTTTATCAAACACTTAGAGGGTGTGTAATGCTAGTGTAAAACTGTGCAATTTAAGAGTGTTATCATGCTAAAAAAAACTCAATGTAAAACCATCAATAGATACTTGGTAACACCCTCAAGCAATATACATCAAGATCCTTCATCAAACCTTACAATAGGTCTTAGATTCATACCTCAAAACATAGTAAAACAGTCATAATTTCATAAATTCCAACATAGTGTACAGTGAATTTCATAATAAATAAGACCCATGAGTAAATCAATTTTAAATCATGTAATTTTAGGTAAAATGAAGCTTGGACATCATGGGTGAAAGGAACCCATGAAAGAAACTCACATACCTTAGCTTTCGGAGAATCCTTGAAGAAGATTAGAGATGGAGACTTGAAGCTTGAGACAAAGTCCTTAGATCCGGATGAGTTTTGAGACTTGAATTTAGGAGATGAAATATTATTTTAGTGTTTAAGAGAGTATTTGAAATTTCTTAGATGATATAAGGGTGAAATAAGGCTAAGTATAGGTGTTTTCACGTGTGGAAAGGCTTAGGCCCAAGACGTAAAAGTCTTGGACTAAAATTGAAAAACTGCTTAGAAATTGTACAGAGGCGTGTTGCACCTATAATGTGGACTGCTCTCTGGAATTCGATACTTTAAAAATTGAAATTGTGAGTCGTTCGCTCTAAAATCGGGGTTAGACCCTTTCCTCCTTAAATTTGACCCCCTGAACAAGAATATGAAATCGAATTGCTGAAATAATGCACGGATTTTGAGATATATGAAAAGTACGATTTCGTGCACTTCCAAGGCACATTTTCGAACACTTTATTTTTGGGGATCATTATAATATCTCCATGCCCGAATATCAAGGAAACGAATATGAGAAGTGTAATCATGAACAAACCAGTCCCAACAAGAATGCAATAGTACATTTAAAAAATATCATTTTCAAAACATCAACATAAGTGTCAAAAATCGACATGAACTTGTTAACATAAATATGGATGCATGCAAATGACATAGGAGCTGAAACATAAGGCTTGAAATCATGAAAAGACTTGGCATGTCACCATAAGCTTGAATAGAAATGAAAGAGATACGGATATTGTTTTTCCATGCCCGCTCCCCGAGAGACACTTTCGACTAGATGAATCTTCCCAAGGCCTTAACGAATACCATATCCTTAACAATCAACTTCTTCCACGCTTCTATCCAATGCCTCCACCGAAACCTCTTCCTAAGTCAACTTATCTTCCACAACACCCACAACTAAAGTCGTCAACATATCTCCTCAACCTAGAAGCATGAAGAATCGGACAAACCATCAGCATACCCATAGGCAACTCCCATCGTATGCAACCTTACCAATCTTCCTCTACACTCTATAAGAACTCACGACCAAAACTCATTTGTCAACTTTAACCACACCTAGTTCACTTAGTACCGTGAACCACCATCTTCTCCTTGGGAGACAACCTCCACTCAACCATCCCTCACCAAGACCTCCAACTCTATCAAGACGGAAATCAAAGCCTTACTTAACTAGACCCCCCTTCAACTATAGAAGATTCGGAAGTATCAAAGCCACTACACCACCACTCTCAACCTTACCTAACTTAGTCAACCGGTAAACATAATCAACAAGCAACCTCACCTCCTCCGAATTCACAACATCACCCTCAAATAAGTCACAAGCTCTTCCTCACTTCCGGAAGCAATCAACACATCATCACCAAGGACCACCACAAACGTAACAAGGTAGGGATTCAAGACCCTATTCATGAGACCTATAGAAATGACCGATTCATAAGTCAAACCAAGAAACACCACCCCAAATTCAGCGCACTGAAAAGGACATTCAATAGCTCATTGGTCATAGGAAACAACTCAATAGAAAAAACTTAGGCTCAATGCCCCTAACTCTTATAAGATGATAAATGCAATTTCTTGGAGATTAATTGAACCCTAAAACGGGAAATGGACTTACCCCTTCACAACCACCTTACAAGCCCCCACTCATGGATAGGTTATTAGGGAATTAGAATCTAACTCTATGGGCCCTACTATCAATGGAGACACAATATGCATGCAATTAATCCATCCCAAGTATGATCATCAAAATCCACCATATCTAATCTAACAAATATAAGTCAAGATCTAAATGCAACATGACCACAGAACAATTTCCATAGACCTTCTAGTAACAATAGACTCACTAAGGAGATATACACCAAAAGTCCACATAATCATCTGAAACTCACATGAAGGCCACTAGCAACAAAAGAAAACTTCAACATACCGATAGCAACATCGGCACCTCATCTACCCCTTGCCTCCTTTGAAAAATATAGAAATGATTATGTCTTGGAGCATCTCCTTGATCAAAATACCAACCTTAGGCCTCTTGATTTGCATGACCACCTTGACCTTGAGAACGACCCTCCTTGACCTTGTTCCGGACACAAGGGCAATCAATAAGCTTGTGACATACTTTCCCACACCTCTAACACGCTCTTTAATTCTTTAAGCATTTGCCATGATGATGCCTTTCACATTGTGTGCATTTTGGAAAACTCATTCCACCATCGCCTCCTTGGAACCTTGGTTTATCCATTCCTCCCATAGAAAGCCTCTTGTTTGGATCACTAGAAGACCCTTAGCCTTGAATCTCGATACCTTGTTGGAACCGATCATCCTCAAACCGAGCCCACTTGGACTTTTCATTCCTCTTCTTCCTAAGCTTCTCACCCTCCAATTGTTCGACATAAACCATGAGGCGGGACGAATTCATATCATTAATCAACATAGCAGACCGACATTCTTCACCCACCAAATCCGAGACACCCATCATGAACTTGTTCATTCTATCCCTTGGGTTGGCAACCAAATAAGGAGCATACTTAGAGAGTTGGTTGAACTTGAGGGCATATTCCCTCACACTCATTGATCCTTGCTTCAAATTCATAAATTCTACCGTTTTGGCCTCCCCAAGCTCAAGAGGAAAGAACCAATTGAGAAAGGCCGCTTTGAACTCTTCCCATAAAACCACATTGTTGACTCTGTTCTCCTCCTTCCATTGATTATACCATATTTGTGCTACCCCTTTGAGTTGGTAAGCTGCCAACTTAGCCTTATCTTCTGATCTAACACCCATGATGGTCAATATATTGTAAATCTCATAAATAAACTCTTGTGGGTCCTCATCTACCTTAGACCCATAGAATTCTGAGGACTCATCCTCATGAAGTCTCTTATCCGAGATACCAATATAGGAGCATGAGGGGTTTGGGCCCCTTGATTAACTTGATGGGCCATAGCTTGAACTAGCAAGGTGAAAACATCCCGGAGCTCACCATGAGTTGGTTGTCCCTCGGGAGCGCGGGCTCTTCTTCCTCTTGTGTTGGACATGATTAACTAGCATGGAAAAGAATAATTGTTTAGGTGGGAGGGGGGAGGAGGACTTACTTCAACTCTATAGCACGACTTAGAATATGAAGAAGGGAATCATCTCCTAAAACGTCTCATAGCCTCCTACTCATAGATGTGGTGTACAACACAACCATGAATAAGACTCTAATCAACGCGGTACATTGGACTCTGAGGATCTAACAACCTAGTACTCTGATACCATCTTTGTCACGACCCAAGCCCAGGGCCTAGACATGACAGGCAAATGGAAAATCCGAAAGAACCCCAAACACACCTCATAGCATATCATTACACATCCTTGGTCGCGAAAGCAATTAAAATGACAATAAGAGATAATAATAAACAAGGGGAATTGGGACAAAGGGCAAACTTCCATATCTAAACATCAAGAAACAAGAGAGAGTCAAGACTCATTGCATAGATACATAACATGTCCAATCAACGCCTCTAAACATAGATACTTAGCGAGGGCCAAAACAAGCAATCAAACTCACTCTCATAGTCAAAGTATACATAAAGAAAGATAGATTTAGAAATAGCAAAAGATCATAAGCAATGTCCCCAGAATGGAGGACTCACCAACAAGCTTGAGTGAAACTATACTAGCCACATGGGTGGAGATGCTCAAGCGGGCTCTGATTCCTACATGGTGATATCATATAGGCATAGAGTATGCATTAGTACGTTGGAATATACTAAGTATGTGGGATGCAATGCAACAAGAGATAGGCAATATAATCAAAATGCATAATCATAGCAAGAGATAGTATATTAGCAACATAGCATGCATGAACAATGCTTGTAGTAAAACATGCTTGAAAATAATCATTTTTAAATAGCTTGTTTAATCTAATAAGGTAACATGATTAGATCATCCTACATTGTAATAGAGGGTGAGGAATATAACATGAGTCATAACCCCTTCTAGTAGGTAATGGGTAGTACATGAGGGTAAAGAGCTAGCATAGTTCACAACCCCTACATATAAACAAGAGATAAGGAATAGCACATGAGAGTAGGAAGGTAGCATAGGTCATAACCCCTACATGTGTGCATATGAGGGTGAGGCATTCCACATAGTTCATAACCTTCTTCATATGAGTACATTGCATAACCTCAAGTCATACACGAGGGTAAGGAGTACAACATAGTTCATAACCCCTTCATGTAGATATGAGTAAGTGAATAGCACATATGGGTGAAAGGTAGCATAGGTCATAACCCCAACATATGAGTACCTTGCATAACCTTAAAACATACACGAGGGTAAGGAGTACAATAAAGTTCATAACCCCTATGTGTGGATATGAGTAAGTGAGTAGCATTGATTTGTACATGAGGATATGGTGTGCAACATAGTTCATAACCCCTACATGTAGGAATTGACCTTGCACTAGAGAGTAAAGCATATAACATAGTTCATAACCCCTTCTAGTAGGCTTCACAATTCACAAGAGCATAAACCTTAGCATAAGGACTCAATAACTCATCAACAATTCTCAAGAACATAATAACATAAGAGCCCAACAATTCACTTGCAATACCGTAGGTGCTTTACATGCTTTAAACACATATATATACATTTTTTTTCATCATCATATAGTCATTCAACTCATTAGACATGCATTGGACCATCAATTTCTCAAGAACCCAACCGGATATTTTATCAAACACTTAGAGGATATGTAGTGCTGATGTAAAACCATGCAATTCAGGAGTGTTATCATGCTAGAAAACTCAATGTAGAACCATCAATAGATACTTGGTGACACCCTCAAGCAATATACATTTAGATCCTTCATCAAACCTTACAATAATCTTAGATTCATAGCTCAAAACATAGTAAAACAGTCACAATTTTGATAAACCCCAACATAGTGTGCAATGAATTTCATAATAAATAAGACCCATGAGTAAATCAATTTTAAATCAAGCAATTTTAAGTAAAATGAAGCTTAGGCATCATGGATGAAAGGAACCCATGAAAAAAACTCACATACTTTAGCTTTTGAAGAATCTTTGAAGAAGATTGGAGAAGGGGAATTGAAGCTTGAGAGAAATTCTATTCAATAAAGTCGTGGAAGTACAAATTTGAAAACTTAAACAAAATTCTATTCAATAAAGTCGTGGAAGTACAAATTTGAAATCAAAATATGTGAGAAAAAGAACTTTAACTTTTTCTTCATTACAAGAAATTCATTTTTTATTAAATATAAATAAATATCTCTCCACACCTAATGGGCAATAATGTTATTCTTTTATAATAAATTTTAGTAGATTCAAGTCATTAGTAGCAATAATGTGCTTTATTATTATCCTTTGTTGGATAAAATTATGAATTATATATTTATCTCGTAAATTTTTTATAAATCATCAAGGTTAAGGTACTTTTTATAAGAATAATTTGAACAAAGTAACATGAAGAGTAAAATAATTAAAAAATAAATGGATAATTTAATTTCACAAAGAGATGCATTTCCTTAATATAAATTTAAGCTATTTGCATAAAAAATGGACAAAGACCAAACATGATAAATTTTTTAATACTTAAAAAACATGTCATGTAATTAAGAAACTAAAGTGTATATTTAAAAGTTAATACGTTTTTTTTAATAGTTAAAAGATTAAATCCCATAAAAATATAATAAAGGGGCCATTTTACAACTTGTTTGGATGGTGGTTTTCTCTGCTATGGTATGTTTATTAAGCGAATGATATTTCTTTTGATTATTTTATTAATTATATGGTATGATATATTTTTAGTTTATGGTTCTGTAATTATAAAAATCTTTACTTTTTGAAATCAGCAATTCCATAGTAGCCCATGGTTCTCTTATTTTTTCCCCTATTATATTCTTATTTAAATTTAAATATTTTAATTCATTATTTATTCCTTATTAAACTTTACTCCAGTATATATATTATTTTTATATTTCTTATTTCCCAGCGCATTAACTTTTAAAACTTTTTTTCTTTCTCCTTTCTTTTCTTTTATATTTTAATCTATTTTTTTAGATTTTTTATTTCAAAAGTTCTTATTTTTTACTTTTTTGTGTTATTTACACGGATTGAAGATATATTAACTTATACTTTTATTACTTATTCTATATATTTATTTTTTAAAAATTATTAATAAATTACTATACCACAGCATACTGAAACAACAAATTATTATTAAACCATAATAATTCCTCGAAAAAGGGTATATTTGCCTGATCGTCTCCGGCAATTCCTAATTTGATCGAGTATTTGGTGAAAGAGAGAAAGATGGGAGAAGACGCTCCTCCTGTTGATATCAATCAGTCATCGCAAAACAAAGCATGGCACTCTTACATCTCAGAGGATCTGCCTCGCACTGTCCAAGAATCCACTGACTCCGCCATTCGCTCTGCCCGTTCCATACAAAATACGTCCTCCTCCCACCTTCGCACTCTTCAGGTTCTTTCTATTACCCTCCCATTTTACAACAATGTGGCACTGATTTTACCATATCCGCTGTGTGGATTATTGAGTTGGCAATCTCTTAATTGGATTATTTATACAAAACGAAGGGCAACTTTTTCTCTGTTTTGTAGCTATACTTACTCTTAAATAGATGGATTCCTGTATCTATCCCCTAACTGATATGGTATGAGAAAAAAGGATTTACAAGGGTAGAACCTAGGTAAATTCAGTTTCCAAAGTTCAGTGTCTTCAACGTTGTGAATGTTAGTCATTTAATGTTGAAGCCTTACATCTGCGTTACTTTAATATATTGTTGCAGTCGAGGGGCTAATGATTGCTAATTGTCAATAAATAATTATTTTGTTATGAATCAAAATGGCTCTTTAAACTGTCTGCGCTTCTTTCATTTGTGAAGTAGCAGTTAGTCAATGCAACTTTCGACGCTCCT
>JAOTQJ010000091.1:17789852-17800143 GCA_025642045.1 Solanum sejunctum
TAGCAGCATGGTCAAGACACTACATCACCACGAAGCTCATAGTGATGGTTGTAGGTTAGAGAAACTCCCCAAGCTAAAAAACTAGGCTTTTTTATTTATCAGTTTTCAGCATGTTATTTTCAGGATACCAGTCTTATGATTATCGTCATTTTTCTTGTGAAATATGATCACGTCTTTTGTAATACATTATGATATCCCTATTATATATTTTGTCCATCTTATATACCGTACATTCCATGTACTGATGGTCTTAGGACCTTTATAATTTTATGATGCAGATGCAGGTGATAAAGTTCATCAACAGCCGCTTCGTTGAGAACCTGCTAGCTTTCGGACTCTTGGTGAGGCCTCTTCACAGTTTGAGGCTCTATGGTTTATGTTTTTTTACAGCATTTACTTTCAGTTCTGGCTACTCGGGGCCTGTCTCGGTAGTCCTTGCAGAGAGTTGTAGTAGGGGTTTCATGGACTATGAGTCAGTATTTTAGTTTCAGTTTATTCAAACTGTTTTTAAGGGTTTACATTCAGTTATTTAGTCTATTCATGGGTTAGTTTGATGCTTTTATATCTTTTTTCACTATGGATATGTCTTCCGTTAAGTAAATATCCAGGTTAAGTGGTTCGCTTGGGACTAAAAATGGTTTTCGAGTGCCGACCACATCCAGGGTGTAGGCTTAGGCCGTGACAAACTTGGTATTAGGGTACAAAGTTTAAGAGTCCTAGGGAGTCTATTGAACCGTGTCTAGTAGAGTCTGTATTATGGGTGTGAAGCGCGCGACATCTATAATAGGGAGACTACGAGACATTAGGAAGTGTCATCTTTTCTTGTTATTCCTTATTTCATGATTCAGGGTATATTTCTGTGAAATCCTTTCTAACTCGTACTTTCACGCCGTGTTAACATATCATGACTCCTCGCAGAGCTAACGGACTAGTCAGGGGCAGAGTACACCCAACCAGGAGGAACACAAACCAGCCTAGCCGAATTCCTGAGAAACCTAGGGGCCCAGTTGTGCCTCTGGAGCAGCCACAACAAGCTGACAATACTAATGCTGAGCTTCGGCAAGCCATTTAGACTTTGACTTAAGCAGTCACTAACCAGGAAGGTCGCCAGGGAGATGGCAGGAATGATAGGGCAGATACCACCAGAGTTTGGGAGATCCTGAGAATGAACCTACCAGAGTTCACAAGGTCTGATGTTAAGGAAGATCTTGAGAATTTTATTGAAGAACTTTAGAAGGTGTTTTAGGTGATGCGTATAGCTAATGCTGAACGAGTTGAGTGCTGCCTATCAGCTTAAAGGGGTAGCTAGACTCTGGTTTGACCAATAGAAGGGGAGTAAGGCAGATGGGGCGCCAGCAGCTACTTGGGCAGTGTTTGAGGAGGCCTTTCTAGGACAATACTTTCCCAGAGAGATAAGACGGGCTAAGGTAAGAGAGTTTCTAAACTTGAAGTAGGAGAATAAGAGCGTACGGGAGTACAACCTCAAGTTTACTCAGCTGTCCCGTTACGCTCTAGCTATGGTGGCAGACATACGTACGAGGATGGATCTCTTCATGTTTGAGCTCTCTCAAATGACTAAGAGAGAGGGAAAGAATGCGATGTTGATTGGGAATATGGATATAGACCATTTGATGATGTATGTGCAGTAGGTAGAAGAGGAGAAGATGCAGGATAGGGAGGATTCCAGGAGTAAGAGGGCCAAGACCTCAGGCCAGGAGTCAGGAAAGAGAGGGAAGAGAGGGAATGGAGGTGGAGGTCACACATGCTTCTAGCCTAAGACAATCGGACTAGAACCTTCATCTGCTAGTGTACCTGCATCGAGGTTCAAAAATAAGCAGCGATCACAGCACTGTAGATTCTCGGGCAGCTAGTCACAGGGTAGCATAGCTTCAGGATCAAACCGCTATCCTACTTGTGGTAAGTATGGTAGATCTCAACCCAGAGAGTGCCTTATAGGCACAAATCCTTTATTGTTATTTTTTCTAATTATTAAAAACGAAGATCATTCCCAATTTCTCTCTCTAGCTTTACAAAAAAAATGTCCGGTTACCCGCACAATAATCCCGGCTACGGTTACGGCCAGCCGCCGTCATCTCAGCCGTACTCCTCCGCCCCATACGGCGCTCCACCGCCGTCTTCAATTTAATATTTTGAAAATCTTAATTTGACTATTAGTGTGATAATAATTATTTGATCATAAAGATAAAATTAGAAAGAAAAAACAATTTGATTTATTAAATAATATATAAAAAGGGTTAAAAACACGTAGACTGTACCAAAGTGGATCACATGTTTGGAATGGTTGCTTCAAGTGTGGTCAGGTGGGGCATTTCTTAAAGGATTATCCTATGGGAAAGTAGAATGTGAGGGACACTAGATCGCATACGGTCTCTTTAGCACTACAAGGTAAGCCACTTCACAGGGATACTGCAGCAGGGACGAGTGGGGGAACAAACTGCTTGTATGCCATGGGCACCAGACAGGAGAAGGAGAACTCACCAGATGTGGTTATGGGTATGTTCAAAATCCTTACTCATGATGTATATGCATTATTAGACCCTGGAGCCACATTGTCTTTTGTAACCCCATATGTAGCTGTGAAGTTTGGTGTCCACCCAGAATGTCTTCTTGAGCCTTTAAGTGTTTCTACTCCTACTGGAGAGTCTATTTTAGCCCAAAGAATCTATAGGGGCTATCCAATCTCTGTTTATCATAAGACCATTGTAGCTGATTTGGTGGAGTTAGATATGGTAGAGTTTGATGTCATCCTAAGCATGGATTGGCTTTATGCTGGGTATACCTCTGTAGATTGCAGAACCAGAGTAGTCAAGTTTCAGTTTCCTAACGAACCAGTCTTAGAGTGGAGGGGTAGCTTTGTTTTCCCTAAGGTCCAGTTTGTTTAATATCTCAAAGCTAGAAAGTTGATTTTCCAAAGGGTGTATATATCACCTAGTCAGAGTTCAGAATTCTTGTGCCGAAACACCATCTCTTTAGTCTATTCTCATTGTGAGTGAGTTCTCAGAAGTCTTTCCTGAGTATCTTCTTGGAGTCCTTTCTGATAGGAAGATATGTTGGGATAGACACTCTTTCAGATACTCAGCCTATATCTATTCCTCCATACCGAATGGTTTCTTTGGAGCTAAAAGAGTTAAAGTTATAACTGAAAAATCTTTTAGATAAAGGTCTCATTAGACCAAGCATCTCACCTTGGGGTGCTCCAGTTCTTTTCATGTGTAAGAAGGATGGTTCTCTATGGATGTGCATAGATTACCGTCAGCTGAACAAGGTCACCATTACGAACAAGTATCCTCTTCCCAGAATTGATGACTTATTCGACCAACTTCAGGGTGCTACCTATTTTTCCAATATAGACCTTAGATTTGGGTATGACCAAATCAAAGTTAGAGAGAAAGATATCCCCAAGACAACTTTCAGAACCTGATATGGTCATTATGAGTTTTTAGTCATATCCTTCGGGCTAACAAATGCACCAGCAGCTTTCATGGACCTTATGAATAGGGTGTTGAGCCTGTACCTAGATATGTTCATGACTGTATTCACAGATGATATCCTGATCTAATCCCGTATTAAGGAGGAACATGTAGACCATCTTAAAGTTATCCTTCAGACGCTTAAGGATTAACAACTATATGCTAAGTTTCCTAAGTGTGAGTTTTAGTTAGAGTTTGTGGCATTTTGGGGGCACATTATTTCTGGTGAGGATATCCAAGTTGATTTCCAAAAGATTGAGGCAGTAAAGAATTGGCCAAGGCCCACAACTCCCACAGATATAAGGAGTTTCTTGGGCTTGGCGTGGTACTATAGATGATTTGTAGAGGGGTTTTCTTTTATTTCGACTCCCTTGACTAAGATGACTAAGAAGAAGACCAAGCTCGAATGGTTAGAAGCTTATAAGAAGAGCTTTCAAGAGTTAAAGACTAGGTTGACCACAACCCAGATCTTATACCTACTAGATGGAGCTGATGATTTCATGGTTTATTGTGATGCTTCCAGAGTTGGCCTGGGTTGTGTGTTAATGCAGAGAGGCAAGGTAATAACATATGCCTCCAGAAAGCTCAATATTCATGAAAAGAATTATCCAACTCATAATCTTGAGCTAGCTGCGGTGGTGTTTGCGTTGAAGATCTGGAGACACTATCTTTATGGTGGGCACATAGATGTACTCACGGACCACAAGAGTTTGTACCATATGTTTGGTTAGAAGGAGCTAAATTTAAGACAAAGGAGATGATTGGAGCTGCTGAAAGACTATTATATGAGTATCTTCTATCATCTAGGGAAAGCTAATGTGGTTGATGATGCTCTTAGCAGGGTGGATATGGGGAGCACAACCCATGTTGAGGATGAAAAGAAAGAGTTAGTTAAGGAGGTTCACAGACTAACCTATTTAGGGGTTCAGATTGAAGATTCTGACGAGGGCCATTGTCAGAAATTGGTCAAAGGCATCTTTAGTGGTAAAAGTGAAAGAAAAGCAAGATAGGGATCCCATCCTTCTCTAATTGAAAGAAGATGTTTAGAAGCAGAAAGTATTAGTATTCTCAAAAGGAGGAGATGGTGTCCTGAGATACCAAGGTAGGTTATGCGTGCCAAATGTTGACGGCCTTAGAGATAGGATCTTGGCAGAGGCTCATAATTCCAGTTACTCTATCCAATTTGGTGTAACAAAGATGTATAGAGATTTGCGATAAGTCTATTGGTGGGGTGGTATGAAGAAGGACATTGCAGAGTTCGTGTCTAGATGCCCAAACTGCTAACAAATTAAGGTTGAACACCAAGGGCCTTATGGTGTAGCCCAGAACATAGAGATTCCAGAATGGAAATGGGATATGATTAATATGAACTTAGTAATAGGCTTACCTAGATCCCATGGACAACATGATTCGATATGGTTCATAGTAGATAGAATGACCAAGTCAGCTAACTTTCTACCTGTCAAGACGACTGATACAGCTGAGGATTATGCCAGACTCTATCTTAAAGAGATTGTTAGGCTGCACGAGGTCCCTATATCCATTATTTTAGATAGAGGAGCTTAGTTTATAGCATAATTTTGGAAGTCCTTTCAGAAGGGACTTGGTACGAAGGTGAACCTTAGCACAACCTTCCATCCACGGACAGACGAGCAAGCAGAGCGAACTATACAGACCTTGGAAGATATGTTGAGAGCTTGCGTGATAGTCTTTCAAGGTAATTGGGAGGATCATTTACCTTTGATTGAGTTCTCTTATAATAACAGTTTTCAGTCCAGCATACAGATAGCACCATATGAGGTTCTTCATGGGAGAAGATGTACATCACCCATAGAATGGTTTGAAGTTGGTGAGGCAGGATTGATAGGACCTACTCTAGTCCAGCAGGCTATGAAAAAAGTAAATGTTATTTAGGAGAGGCTTAAGACAACTCAGAGTAGATAAAAGTCTTACACAGATGTTAGAAAAAGAGACCTGGAGTTTGAGGTAAGTAATTAAGTGTACTTGAAGGTATCTCCAATGAAAGGGGTTATGAGATTTAGAAAGAAGGGGAAGCTTATCCCACGATATGTTGGTCCTTACCAGATTTTGAGAAGAGTGGGAAGTGTTGCATACAAATTAGAGCTACCAGCGGAGTTGAGCGTTATAAATCCAGTATTTCATATCTCCATGCTTAAGAAGTGCTTGGGAGATCCCTCTCTAGTTGTCCCGGTTGAAAGTGTTGGGATTAAGGACAACTTATCTTATGAAGAGATTCCACTGTAGGTATTAGACCGACAAGTGCGTAAGTTAAGGACTAAGGAGATTGCTTAGATGAAGGTTCGATGAAGGAACCAGTCCTTGGAAGAAGCCACATGGGAAGCAGAAGCAGACATGAAGGCCAAGCATCCACATTTGTTCGTTGGCCTAACTGGGGACATTGAAGGTAACTCTCATATTTCAACTTGAAGAATTATGTTTGTTAAGTTCGAGAATCTTATATTTTGAGCTTACCTTGTTCGTATCATTATCATTCAAGGACTAATGATCCCAAGGGAGAGATATTGTAACGCCCTCATAAAATAACGAAAATACCCCTAGAATTGACCTTATGCATAATGTGACTTCCCTTGCTCCATTTGTAAATCCGAGATCGAATTTACGATCAGTGCAAAAAATTGAGTAGTAAAATGATCTCGACTCGAGAAAAACTCGAAAAAATATGAATTATGTTTTTTTAAGAAAGCTCAAAACAGCGGGGTTTTCGCGCCCCTTCCGCGACGTGGAGGGCATGCAGAACCACACTTTGATTTTTTCCAAAAATTTATAAAAAGTGAGAAATTCGTGAAAAAGTGCTAAAAAGCACTAGTGCGCGTCGCACACTAGTGCAGGAGGAGACGTTTTTCATTTTTTTAAGGGGAGGGATAATTTTGACTTTTTCCATACCTTATATCCTAAACTAATCCATTTTTAAGCCATATTTAGTCCCAAAAACGTTTATTTCTTCATTCAATTCTCTCAAACAAGCAAACCCTTTCAAGAACATACACTCAAGAACTAAAGAAACGATAGTAGGGCTTAGGGATTTCTCCAATTCTTCAAGAAAGTCCTTCCAAGGTATGTAAGGCCTATCAAAATCTATATTATTATTATTTTGGGATTTAAATTCCCCTATTTCATACAAGATTCCATCTGAACTGTAAGATTTAAGAATTTTCATCCCGTAGGAGTAAATTCCATCTAGATGTTGGATTACACACTCTTTTAATATGAAATCATGTCTTCTTCCTGATTGTAATATAAAGTTGCATTATTGTACAATCTTTACTATAAATAATGTATTTCTTGAAAACCTTGAAATATATCCCAGAAAAGAAAAGCTAGTTTATGAGTAGTTAAATCAAGTTAAAGAATGACTTTCTTGAAGATTTTCTTGATATTTTAGTGGGATAATCTAGCATGATTAAAAGTATATAAAGATAGTAGTTACAACAAAATTAAAGATTTCAATTGGGAAAGCTAAGTAGTAAGTTGGGCTAAGTCCCCAAGAAAGCCAGATTTGAAGAATTTATGATCATATGTGTATAAGCTATATAAAGTATTTTGTAAGTAGTATTGAGCACCGATATGGGTAAGAATAGAATAAATTACTCAAACTCATAAACTATACAGCAAGCAAAGGATAGGATTGTACTACAGTACCTTTCTCTTTATCCACTGAGATGGCCCAGTTTTGGGATGGATCCACTCCCCTAGTTATTCATTCTTTACCCAGGCTAAGTACGAGACAACTCTAGTAGCGTGGGCAAGATGTTGTATCACCACGAAGCTCATAATGATAGTTGTCGGTTAGAGAAACTCCCAAAGCTAAAAGTTTTTTACTTATTAGTTTTCAGCATGTTATTTTCAGCATACTAGTATTATGATTATTGTTGATTTGCTTATGAAATATGATCATGTCTTTTGTAATGCATTATGATATCTCTATTAAATGTTTTATCCATCTTACATACTATACATTCCATGTACTGACGCTCTTAGGACCTGCATCATTTTATGATGCAGATGTAGGTGAAAGAGTTCCTCAGCCGTCGCTTCGTTGAGAACCTGCCAGCTTTCAGACTCTTGGTGAGGCCTCTTCGAAGTCCGAGGTTCTATGGTTTATGTTTCTTTACAGCATTTACTTTCAGTTCTGGCTACTCGGGGCCTGTCCCAGTAGTCCTTGCAGACAGTTCTAGTAGAGGTTCCATGGACTATGAGTCAGTATTTTAGCTTCAGTTTATTCAGACAGTATTTAAGGCTTTACATTCAGTTATTCAGTCTATTCATGAGTTAGTTTGATGTTTTAATAGCTTTTTTTCCACTATGAATATGTCTTCTGTTGAGTAAGTAGCCAGACCAAGTGGTTTGCTTGAGACCAGAAATGGTTTTCAGTGCCGGCCACGTCCAGAATGTAGGTTCGGATCATGACAATATTTTATTTATGAATTGATCCCAACTATATATGTTAGCACTCCCAACACCTAGTATATGATAAAAGATGTATGCAATTGTTCATATTAAATAAGGTATCTTTGAAATAGTTATAATAAACAATACTAATAGTAAAAGTAACCTAGCTAGTGTTAAGTTAGTTTAACTCGTATTCCTATATAGTACCTTTATTTCTATTGAAAATAAGTTGACCTGATGAACAATTAATGATGTACACGTGAAGTATATATTGACTTGGTTTAAGCAAAAATCTAGATTGGGAATTTATCACACCTGCCTCCTGGCAGGCTAACAATCCAAGCAAGTCTCTTAATTAAGCTAATTTAATTACTCTACTATCAAGTGCGGATCTAAAGGGTGGGAGAGTATTCACCTGAATTCGTCCGTAAAATTATATGTATATATAAGATAATATTTTTTATGTGTATATATAAATATTAAATATTTTGAATATTAGGATTAGATGTTGGCTCAATAGTTTAGAGTAGCGATGAATAAAATCAAATTAAATATCACACCAAATCATAAATTGAGAGGGAAAAAAATCAAGTAGGGGATTTGGTTTGATTTGGTTTGATATTAAGAAAATTCGATTATATTTGAGTTGATTTGATTTAACTTTTTAAAAGTCAATCGAAGATATTTAAAATTTATTTTATTCATAAAAATATTTATTTAGATATAATTTGTAAATATTTCTTATACTTTTTCTTAGTTTTGATTTTTAAACATATTATTTCAAGTTTGACTTAGAATCTCAAATGGTTCGATAAATGTTATAATCCATGAATATTATTAACTCTAATAGACCTCAAATCAAATCTATACTAATGCTAATAAAAAAATTAATTAACACTAAAAATGATAATAATATTAAATATTTGTTCTTTAATTTTATATTGATTTAGACATTAAAATACATAATATAATTTTGATATTTCTTTTATGCTTGTTTAGTTATGCAATTAATATTTGTTAAGCTTATTTTAGCACGATTTAGTACTTTAAAATTATTGATCATTTTTATTATGACTTATTTATTTGTAGTATTTAGTGCAATTCCTTTATTATTTTTTGTTGGATATTTAGTGTTATCATTCATATTATATTTTGTATTATTTTATTTGAAAATACCTGAAATAATTGTATGCTGATTGGACTAGATAGAAACATTTTCTCAAGCACAATTAGTTAATTATACATTTGTATATATACTTTATCAGAGAAGTTAGAAAAAAAATTCAATAACCCGAGAAATCCCAAAAGATTCAAGGTTAAAATTTTTTAAGTTTTATTAATTTAATTTAATTTATAAATTTAAAAACCTGACATGAAATAATTTGATTTGATAGTGAAAAAATCTAAATCAATCTAATTCACGTATATCCCTAATTTAAGAGTTCAGAATTTATCTCAATAATCCAAATTTAAATCCTAGAGTCTATTTTATTTTTGAGTTCATAAATAAAAATTCTCAATCTATTGCCAATATTTGTTATAGAACTGAGTAAAGGTTTTTGGCAGATGATTTTTTTATTCTCGATCGTCCCTTGGCAGTTGGAAAGATGTACTTGTTTAATACTCCTAGTAAATTCTAATAGGGAGAGAATAAATTTTAATTCTAACATCATTCGTTTTATATTATATTTAATTTATATGTTAAAAATAAATATTTTATTTATTTATTTAATTTAAAATAAATATTTCATTTTATTTGTTTAATTTAACTTAAGTAAAATATACTCTAATAAAAAAAATTTTAAAATGTTGTGCCACATAATATGAAGGAATTACCTGTTATTTTAGAAATCAAGATACACTTGACTATGACTTTCTCATTTTATCCTTAATACTTTCTTTGTTCATTTTTAGTTGTCATAATAAAATTTTGTACGACTTGTAATAAAAAATTAATTAGGAGCATAGTTTGATTATTATATGCATTATTGATTATTTAATCTCTATCTATTTAAGTGCCTCTTAATTCTAAAATAATTAGTGCTAATAGAAAAGTTTGCAAAAAATAATAATTAATTATCTCTTGAGTCTTGTTTATTTAAATTGACAATTATTGTGAAACAAGTATAATATATGTGACAATCTAAAAGAGGGAGAAATAACTATTCGTGAAAGTAATAAATATCAACGAATTAACATAAAAAACAAATTGAAGAGCACATATGCATAATCCAACATTTTGATTTCTTGGATTAAGTCTTTTTTAAGTATTTATTGAAGAGAGATCAACAAGAAAATATTTATTAAAGAGAGATAAAATTTTAAATAATTAAAGATAATACATAAGGGTATAATAATTAAACTATGTA
>JAOTQJ010000091.1:17810603-17825593 GCA_025642045.1 Solanum sejunctum
ACGACGATACGTAACGCCTGTATTTCACTTATACCTTACATGTCCTCTGAAGTGGGTACAGGGATGGCGATACATAACGCTTGTATCTCACTTAGTCTCTCTTTACTCCATAACGTGACTACAGGGATAGCGATGCATAACGCCTGTAGCTCACCTCCTATGTTGATGAAACTTGTGACAGGTCCGTACCGATGTGTTTGGTTGAGTTCCTTTCTGAAGGTATGTTTTAAGGTTGACTTGATCTGATTCTCCTATCTCTATTGTGGATTGTTACTGTCATTCAGGTTTGAATTACCATTTTACATATCCTTTACCGCTTTATATACTCGGTACATATGTCGTACTGACCCTCTTATGCGGGGGCTGCATTTCATGCCCGCAGGTACCGACGCACAGGTGAGAGATCCTCCACATTAGGATCCTGTTTGTCGTTGAAGCGCCCCTTTGTTTCAGGAGCTTTTGGGTAGCCTTTTATGTACCTATAGTTTGTAAATGTGTTGTCAAATATGTATCATTCAGTACTTTTGTCTAGAGGTCTGTGGTTACTTGTGGGTTGCAAGTGTATTGTATGGTTTTGTAAACTGATCAGGCGGCGGGATCGCATTATGTATTTATTCTAGTGATATGCTTATTAGGCGGCAGGACCGCAGCGGTGACCTTGTCGGCCCGCATTTATATATATATATACATATGTACTACTGTCTGGGAAGCTGCTAGATCTTTTTTTGCAGGTGCAATTAGTCAATAAATAGAGAAAACTCTGTTGAAATTTCTGTAGAATTTCGGGCTAAGTCATAAAGGAATTTGACTTGATAAGTGTTTGCGTGTCCCTATCGGGCACTGGTCTCGACACCCGAGGTGGGGTCTGACACTAATCGTCGGATAACTGATTCAAGTCAACTTAAAGTTAGTCAAATTACCTAATCGTCGGATAACTGATTTAGTGGCCATTTCGAGTGCGTAAAACCTTCTTGAAGTGAAAATGTGAACTCAAACCTTATCTTTGGATTTTAAAAAGATTTTTCTGTTAGGTCTTTTTAAAAATTGTATTGATTTCCTAATTATCCTTAAAGTTAAGTGTTGACTCTATTTTTATTTCGAACTTCAAAAATTATTTTTCTTAAATTAATTTAGTTTAAATCGGTTTTTGATTTTCAAATTTTTATTTTTGATTTTCGAATTTTCTTTTTTCAAGAAGTCATTTTTTGAGATAATAGAAATGACAACTCTGCTGGGGATTATTAATTAGGTTCTAACTATAGAATTAGGTTGTTTGGCTAACTATGTGATTGGTTGTACTTTCTTATATGCTATATCTGTATAAATTGTATATTAAATTGTCATTTGCATTTCATGGCATTTTCTTTTTTTTATTTTTTGTGTATATGGAAGGATCGTTTCGCTATCCCGCAGCCAGAGTTCCAAATATTCAACCCTTTTGGGAATAAGTGGTAATTTTATTGGTTCGACCAATCAATGCCATGATTTCCAACTCAGGTTGTCTGCTTGGGTACCCAGTCTGTTCAAACCCACTCTTAGATAACTAGGATAGAACGAAGCCAAATCCCTACGATCTAAGCATTGGCCTAGAATGACCCAACATATAAGGCATGTTGGGCCCATTAGAAAGACTACCCTAAGTCTATTTAGCCCACGACTAATAAGACGATCATGTTTATGTGTTTAATTGAAGGATGTGTAACGATTTAAACAATTCATTATCACTAGGGTAGGGGGAAAATTAACCTCTTGGCTTTCTTGTAGGATGACTTAGGCATATGAATCCACAACCAAAATGGTGACTCGGCCACATTGCTCTCTCAAGACATGGTGGGCAAGAATGAATGAATGTGACAAGAGAGAAATTCAAAAACACATAGGCTATCTCCCTCTCTAATGGAAATGGAAGCGTGGCTGGATTTGATTAGTGCAATGATCAAGTCTTGGGATAATAATTATATGGTATTCCAGTTTGGTGATATCGAATTAACCCCTACTCTAGAAGAAATATTGGCAAGTTATGAAAGTATAGGTATGTGCCACAAGAGGAAGTCTAAGCCGGATAAAGACATTTTGATATTCAAGATATGGGGTTTAGAAGAGGTTAAGAAAGCACTATCATCAGTCAATATTGAATGGTTAAAAGGACCACATATTCCATTTTTAGAGTTATATTATCGATTCGAGCGCACTAATGGCTACGAAAGATTTAAAAAGGAATTTATTTCTGAGGAAGTTTGGGAAGAGAAACGATCGTTTGTTTTCGCAGTATGCTTGTTAGGGACCATGGTTTTTTCCTAA
This sequence comes from Solanum sejunctum, assembly GCA_025642045.1. Lineage (NCBI taxonomy): Eukaryota > Viridiplantae > Streptophyta > Magnoliopsida > Solanales > Solanaceae > Solanum > Solanum sejunctum. The sequence goes on from JAOTQJ010000091.1 coordinate 17,812,905, forward strand.
AATTTGGAGCATGCCATTCACCCGAGCATAATAATGGTTACTCATGCCATCTTCAATGGGATTAAAAATCAAACATCGATCAAGTATTACACACTAGCACCTTTGATTCTCGCTGATATTTATAGGGCCTTGGATAAATGTCAGATTGAGAATCGTTTCTTTCAAGGTTGTAACTTGATACTCCAATGGTGGATGATGAAGCATTTACTCAAAGTCCACAACCCCATTGAGCCAGATTCGAGGGTTCGAAATGACCAATTTTCTTTTCACAGTTGGTGGTTATATTTCAATCATTTCAAAGCGGGAGACGGACAACGATTTTGGATGCCAATATTAAATAGGTTGCGAGAAGAACATATATAGTGGTCTATTGAGGATGTTGCAGTAGGTGATAGAATAATTCGGAGTAAGAATCTTTCTTTATTGGTAATAGCCGGGCTGAGGGGCACCTGACCATATGCTCTGGGTCAAGTTCTAAGGCAGTTAGGTCGTAAGCAAGACATTCCTTCTGAAGGGGGTATGGAAAAATTCGCGACAGACCACAAGGATGGTCATGTATCCTTCGCTAGGATAATTCTCTTGCTTAGAGAATGGAAAACTAGGAGTGCGGAGGGGGATAAGGTTCTTAACAGGTTTAATGCTGAGCGCAGTAATAGGTATAAAAATGGTTACAAGTGATTAGAACAATCAGGAATATGAATGTACCTAGTAAATACCCAAAATATCATTTGCATCAACACTTGGAGGATGCTAAAGTTATAGAACAACTTAGGTAGGAGCTCGGTAAGGCAAGACAATGTATAATTGGGTTTGACGATAGCATGGAAAAATAGATTTAGGCTATGGAAGGAATCAATCATGCAGAAGAAAAAGCTCAATTGGCAAAGGATTATTTATGGGAAGATAGGTAATCAATCATGCAGAAGAAAAAGCTCGATTGGCAAAGGATTATTTATGGGAAGATAGGTACTTCATGTGGTATGAAGTTGAGGCAGCTAAAAGGGTAAGTATCGATTAAAGAATTGAGACATCTTAGAGTCTTTCGATGTCCCCTGCGTGGGATTGATTTTATTTTGTACTTTTTCTAGAATTTCAAGATTTGTCTTATTATTTTGTAAACATTCTAATGTAATATTTGGGTAAGAGAAAGTATGTTGGGGATAATGAGTTGTTTTAAATTGATACGCATCCTTCGACTTGTTAGGCCTACCCTTGGTATAAAAGGTCCACCTGCATTTAGGATGCGCGATAACTGCTTTGTGACACCTGTTATAACTGTTTGCGTGATTATACTATTGTTTGTATGATTATGTTGCTTTATTTGAAGTAAAATTCTAGCCCATTCTTGAAATCGTGAGCTAGTTTTATTTTGAATAAAACAACAGTTGTGTGCTTATTAATGAATTACCTTCTAATTTGAAGAAACTAATGTGTTTGTTTTGATTAATTCTCCTTACAGGTAATTTAGAACTGATCTGTGTTGATAGGTTGACTGATCATCCTTACTTCACCAGATCCAAATCCCATAAAGATCCCTCCCTTGATCAAAGTCAATCAAAAATGGCAGACAACAATATTGACACAAACCTGATAGAAATCCCTATGACGGACCTTGCTACCACACAACAGAACCAAATAATGGCACAGTTAATGCAACAAATCGCGGACATGAAAATGGACATGAAAAAGACTCAGGAGTTAGCCAACTTGGACATCACCGCTAATATTCTCGTTCCAGATGATGAGAGACCCTCATTTCATTTTCCTTCTTCTCATCAGCCTATCCCTATCTCAACTAATCCACCAATTACCCCCGTACAAGCTTCTCCCATCATCAAAGATGCAGGACCTTCTAGCCTTTTCCCCCAAGCACCACCATCTCTCCAGAACTCGAATACCACCCAAATCGACAGCTCCTCCCAAATGGCCCACGCTACCCACTCCCAAATAATTCATCCTGAAAACCAACTACCAGACCAATATAACCCACCTACCGCACAAATTCCACCTCCTAAAACCCATTTTCATATTCAAATCTTTGCGAATGTACAAAATCCTCATGCTACCTACTCCGATATTAACCATTATAGGAGAAGGAAAAGGAATGGAAATCCAAAGTAGAGATAGTCAAATTAGACCTAAAGGAAGAAATTGCCAAGGCTATGAAGCAATTTCACTATCCAGAAGTTGTGGGTCTAGATTACAAGAATTTGTGCATTAATCCAGATTTGAACCTGCCGAAAGGGTTCAAGATACCAAAGTGTGATACTTTCAATGGGAGTGGGAACCCCCTGGCCCATCTGAGGGCGTATTGTGACTAGTTAGTGGGTGTCAGGAGGAATGAGGCATTGCTAATGTGACTATTTAGCCGAAGTCTAAGTGGGGAATCCCTAGAGCAGTTCACCTCCCAAGAAATAAATTGGTGGGCCAGTTGGAGTGTCATGGCCAAAGATTTTATTGAAAATTTTTCTTACAATGTCGAAATAGTGCCAGATAACTATTCGTTGGAAAAGATCAAACAAAAATCGATCGAGAGCTATTGAGAGTATGCTTATAGATGGAGGAACAATGCTGCCAAGGTATGTCGTCCTATGACCGAAAAATAGATTATAGAAGTGTTTGTACGCTCCCAAGAGCCAAAATTTTATGAAAGAATGATGCTGCTTGTGGGAACAAAGTTTGCAGATATGGTGAAGATCGGGGAGAATATTGAGGATGGACTTAAGACGGGCAAGATCACCCATATATCAACTCTGGTAGCAATATCCGGGACATTAAGAAAAATGAAAGAAGATGTGTCAGTCGTCTCCAGCGTATCTAACAAGAGGAGAACCCCTAGTACCCACGTTGGAAAGTCCGCCTCTCAAACCCATCTTCAACCTACTCCCGTTTTTTATACTCAATCCACACAGCCGACCCATTACCAAGCTTCCCCTTCACGTTATCACTCTCCACAACATCTAAATATCGCCCCTAACTACCAATCTCTACCACTGAATTGCTCTCATATCCAACCAACTTATCAAAATCCCTATACTAGTTACCCGACCTCAAATCTCCAAAACCTACCATCGAATTACCAAACCTCGCCATTCCATACCACTACACCTCCCCGCCAAAACCATTCCAACTATAATCGAGTACCTTCACCCCCACAGAATAGCTACAACTCTCCTAATCCAAGGCCCCCTAGGGTATTCACTCTACTTGCCAAAAGTCGGATGAAGTTATTTAAAAGGTTGTTAGCTGCAGGGTTGATCCAACCTGTCCCGCCAAAAGCCATGGACGCCAACTCTCATTTCTTCAGAAGAGATCAGACTTGTGCATATCACTCTAACAGTGTTGGACATAATACTGAGGCTTGCATAAATCTGAAGCATAAAATCCAAAGATCTAATTGATCAAGACATTGTGGTTCTTCGGACTATCATTCCCAACATCAACAAAAACCCTTTGCCTGATCATGGAGGGAGCACAGCTAGTATGATTGAAAGGGAGGAAGATTGTGGTGCATCCAAAAAGATACTGCCAGATGGCACTGTAAGTTTAGAGAAGAGTGTGGTATCTTTAAACATTGCTAGCAAACCAAAGGTGGAGATTTTAATACCTGGTAAAGCAATTGCTACAACTCCCAAAAGGCTTACCAATAAGAAGTTTGAGATCTAGGTTATCGGTACAGGAGAACAACTCAAAGAGTAGGTAGAAAGTCCAAAGACCAATAAGTGAAGCTGAGGCGGAGGATTTTTGGAGAAGAATGCGGTCACAAGACTATCCTATTGTGAAACACTTAGAAAAGGTACCTAGTCAAATTTCTGTATGGGCCCGTTTGATGAATTCACAACATCATAGACAGGCACTAATGAGGGCACTCGACAACGTCTATGTATCGGTTGGAACAAACAGTGATAGCCTGGCAGCTATGATAAGTCGGGTTACCCAAGGTCACCATATTAGTTTTGGCGATGAAGAGTTACCGTTCGTGGGAATAATGCATAATAAGTCACTCCACATCATAATCAAATACTGAGATATGGTCCTAAATCGCATCTTGATCGATGATGGGTTTGGGCTGAATATTCGCCCTTTATCCACTGTTAAACAACTAAATTATGATGTGGGCAAAATTCAACAAAGTTGAGTTAGTGTAAGAGCATTTGACAGTGGCAGAAGGGATACAATAGGGGCAGTAAATTTGACAATTGGTGTAAGACCCGCTGAGTTCGTTGTCGAACTCCAAGTGATGGACATTGTTACCGGCTACAACATGTTTCTAGGTAGACTGTAGATCCATATGGCGGGAACGGTACCTTCTACCCTCCATCAGATGGTGAAATTCGTTTGGAATGAGCAGGAAGTAGTTATTCATGGTGAGGGAAGCTATTTGAATGTTTATTCTCCTATTATCAATGACGTTGCTAAAGGATCAGATTTCTACACTGTGGAAATAGTGAATGCCATCGAAGATGACCGAACGCCAGGACCTCTTATGCCTACAGTTTATAAAATGATAGCCACAGTAATGCTGAGGAACAGTTTTGAACTTGGTTTTGGACTAGGGAAGTACTTGCAGGGTATTACTGAGCCTATTCTTTTGCCAGTAAAGCAATCAAAATTCAGCTTGGGATACACTATCCTGGGAGAGGATGAGTCGGGAATGCAGAGTCAGAAGGGTGATCAAGTTTTAGCCCGACTAATACCATATTTGTATCAGTCATTTCTGATCAGAGAATGCTTAGATGACGATGGTCTTGAGGAAGGGATCTGGGATTTGTTTGAGAAAGTTGATGCAGTCGATGATGATGAAGCAGACCAGGTGTTAAGTGTTCGAGGCCTAGAGCCAGATGATCGAAAGTCAAAGAAAATGCCTACCTCACCGCTGATCCCCCACTTGTCGTGTTTAAACAACTTTAAACCTGCCAATGTCATGTCATGTCAAAAGCTTAATGAACAAAATGAAGCGTGTGATAATAAGATTGAAGAACACGACGAGGAAACCTTAATTTCTAAACATATTGCCCAAGAATTGAGAGAGTTTGAAAATCGAGACAAGCCTAATTTGGACGAGACTGAGATAGTGAATCTTTGAAATGAAAAATGTGTTTAGGAGACCAGAATCAGTGTCCATTTGAGTACTGCTCAAAAGAGAGAACTCACTACTCTACTTAGAGAGTACGTAGATGTGTTTGCTTGGTCCTATGAGGATATGCCAGGTCTGAGTACTGATATTGTTTTTCACAAATTGCCAATTAACCCAGATTTGAGTCCAGTGAAATAGAAAACTCAAAAATTTAAGTCGGATCTGAGTCTGAAAATCAAGGAGGAAGTTACCAAGTAGATACAATCCAAGGTAGTAGAGGTGACGTGATATCCCACTTGGTTGGCCAACATAGTTCCATTGCCCAAGAAAGATAGAAAGATCTGGATCTGCGTTGATACAGAGATCTCAATAAAGCCAGTCCCAAGGATGATTTTCCATTGCCAAACATGCATATTCTATTTGATAATTGTGCTAAACATGAGATGCAATCATTCGTGGATAGTTTTGTGGGATATTATCAAATTCTAATGGATGAGGAGGATGCAGAAAAGACAGCTTTTATCACACCCTAGGGTGTATACAATTATCGGGTGATGCCATTTGGCCTCAAAAATGCAGGAGCTACTTATATGAGAGCTGTGGCAGCTCTTTTCCATGACATGATTCACAAAGAGATTAAGGCGTATGTGGATTATGTCATAATCAATTCCTGCGAGAGTTCGAATCATCTGACTCATTTGAGAAAATTCTTTGATCACCTGCACCTGTACAATCTAAAGTTGAACCTTACCAAATGTGCTTTCGAGGTGCCCGTCAATAAGCTATTAGGGTTTATAGTCAGCCAAAGAGGTATTGAGCTCGACCCTTCTAAAATCAAAGCCATCCAAGTTCTGCCCCCTCCAAGAACAAAGAAGGAAGTCATAAGTTTCTTGGGGAGATTGAATTACATCAGCCGGTTTATAGCCCAATCTACGTTGATTTGCGAACATATCTTTAAAATGTTGAAAAAGGCTGCACTGATAAAATGGAGTGAGGAGTGTCAGACTGCTTTTTATACTATCAAAAGTTATTTGTCTAACCCGCTAGTACTAGTACCGCCATGAGAAAGGAGTCCATTGCTATTGTATTTATCAGTTTCTGACAATGCATTTGGATGTGTGCTAGGCTAGCCAGATGAAACCAGGAAGAAGGAGCAAGCTATCTATTATTTGAGTAAGAAGTTCACCCCGTATGAAGCTCGATATACTTGTTTGGAGAAAACTTGTTGTGTTTTGACTTGGATTGCTTAAAAATTAAGACACTATTTGTCTTCCTACACTACATATCTCATTTTGAAGATGGATCCATTAAAATATATCTTTCAGAAAGCAATGCCAACAAGAAGACTGGCCAAATGGCAAATGTTGTTGAGTGAGTTCGACATCATGTACGTGACTCAAAAGGAAGTCAAAGGACAGGCTTTAGCGAATCATCTTGCATAAAATCCTATTGACGATGATTATGAACCTCTAAAAACTTACTTTCCTGATGAAGAGATATCATTCGCAAGAGAAGACATCCTTGGGGCATACACGGGTTGGCGAATATACTTTGACAGAGCCATGAATTACCAAGGTAGTGGCATTGGAGCAGTCCTGATATCAGAATCTGGACAACATCACCCAATGGCTGCAAAATTATGATTTCATTGTACTAACAATATGGCTGAGTACAAAGCTTGCATTTTAGGTTTGAGGATGGCCATAGACATGAATATCCAAGAGTTGTTGGTCATCGGAGACTCGAATTTGTTGATTCATCAGGTTCAAGGAGAAGGGGCTGTAAAAAATTTGAAGATCATACAATATGTGCACTTGGTACAAAGGTTGTGTAGAAGGTTCAGAAAGATTGAGTTCAAGCACATGCCAAGGATACAAAATGAGTTCGTTGATGCCCTTGCCACCATTTCCTCGATAATTCAGCATCCAAACATGGCTTATATCAATCCTTTAGAAATAGACTTGAGGAAAGAACCAGCACATTGTTTGAATATCGAGGTAGAACCAGAAGTAAAACCTTGGTATTTTGATATAAAGAAATATGTAGAGACTGGGACTTATCCTGAGAATGCTACTTTTGATCAGAAAAAGGCCATACGTCGAAAAGCTAATAATTTCTTTATGAGTGGAGAAATCCTTTACAGGTGGAATCCAAAACTAGGTATCCTCAGATGTGTTGACACTGCAGAAGCCATGAAGCTTGTTGAACAAGTATATGCCGGGGTTTGCGGTACTCACATGAATGGACTCACCTTAGCAAAGAAGATCCTCCTAGTTGGTTATTTTTGGATGACTATGGAACAGGACTGTTGTAAGTTCGTACAGAAATGTCATCAGTGTCAGATATATGGTGATTTGATTTGTATCCCTCCTCATGAACTTAAAGCTATGAGTTCTCCTTGGCCGTTTGTAGCTTGGGGCATGGATGTGATTGGTCCGATAGAGCCATCTACCTCTTCTGGTTGCCATTGACTATTTCACTAAATGGGTAGAGTCAGTCTCCTACAAGTCCGTGACACAGAAAGTGATAGCTGATTTTGTGCGCAATAATTTGATATGCCAATTTAGAATACCAGATTCCATTATCACCGATAATGGAGCAAATTTCAACAGTAACTTGATGAAAGAGATATGTGGGCAATTCCAGATTAATCATTGAAACTCAACAGCGTATCGTCCTCAAATAAATGGAGTTGTAAAGGATGCTAACAAGAATATCAAGAAAATCATGAGGAAAATGATCGACAGACACCGAAATGGTATGAAATGCTACCTTATGCCTTATTAGGATACCGCACGACAGTCAAAACATCCATTGGGGTAACCCCATACTTGTTGGTATATGGAACAGCAGCGGTAATTCTGGCCGAAGTAAAAATACCATCATTAAGAGTTATTCAAGAAGCTGAGTTAAGCGACACTGACTGGGTTCGTAACCGAATCGAGCATCTGGCTTTGATCTATGAAAAGAGGATGACAACTGTTTGCCATGGCCAATTGTATCAACAGAGGATGATTCGTTCTTTAAATAAATAGGTAAGACCTAGAACGTTCAAGGTGGGACAATTGGTGCTCAAATGTATCTTTCCTTATTAAAATGAATACAAAGGAAAGTTTGCACCAAATTGGCAAGACCCATACATGGTTCGCAGAGTGCTGTCAGAAGGAGTATTAATCTTGTCAGAAATGGATGGTCAAGAGTGGCCAAGGACAATCAATTCAGATGCAGTCAAGAGATATTACGTTTAGAGTTCGTGCTTACTTTTTCTCCTTTGTAAATGTATTATTTGGTTTTTGCATTTTTGCTTATTTCTTCCCTATATAATGAACTACGTTTGATTTGAATTCTCAAGAATGAGATACGTAAGTGGCCTATGCCGGCCTCGGTCATCCCATTATCCCTTTATTTATCCCTTTTATTGTTTGGAACTATGTTTGTCCTGATTCCTGACTCAACGGGATACGTAGGCGCCACAATGGTTGGGTCATACTCCCAGAAAGGAAACTGGGATAGAATTTTTGAAAGGAACCCAAAAATTCTGAGCAAAAGGTCCATCTACAACAAATCAAAGTTCAAAGCAGGGTAAAACTTCATTTGGGATAGCATTCTCGAGATACTTTTGATGAGCAGGCAATCTCTGACAACATCTAAACTGGGATAGAAATTTTGAGATCGCCCTCAAAATTTTGCTGGACATCATTACAAATTTAAAAGTCGTCTTAAGAATCCTCATCCTAGTTAAGAATTTGAGATGATCGCGACACATCAAGGAATCTGTATCAAAAGCCAAACTTGTTCATCTAAGCTTTGCGTAACGTGACATTTGGCAATGATGTTTTCCTCAAAAACCCTTTCTAAATATGTTATTTCTAATATGTTAAATATTTTGTCAAAATGTATATTTTCTACTTTCTGTCTACCAAGAGGTAGGAGATCAAAATGGTTCACCGGATACAAGATGAAGAGAAGATAACCAAAGAATCAACAAAGATCAGTTCATTTTGAAACTAAGAAATTTTCCTTGATTGCAGGAAAAATCTTTGTAGGCTTTGTTTATTAAGGAATAACCAAGATAAATGGTTTTGTCTCACTCAAACCCCAGCAAATCATTACATTTTACTTTCATTGCCAAGAGGGCTATTTCATCATTTGCCAAGAGGGCCATTTCATCATTCGCTAAGAGGGCCATTTCGTCATTCACCAAGAGGGCCATTTTATCATTAATTGCCAAGAGGGTCATTTTATTTTCAAGTTGCCGAGAGGGCCATTTCATTCATCGCCAAGAGGGCCATTTTATCATTCGCCAAGAGGCCACTCTATTAATTCATTGCCGTAAAGGAATTTCATCATTCGCCAAGAGGGCCATTTCATCATTCGCCAAGAGGGTCATTTCATCATTCACCAAGAAGGCCATTTTATCATTAATTGCCAAGAAGGACATTTTATTTTCAAGTTGCCGAGAGGGCCATTTCATTCATCGCCAAGAGGGCCATTTCATCATTCGCCAAGAGGGTCATTTCATCATTCATGGCGAAGAAGGCGATTTTACTTTCAAGTTGCCGAGAGGGCATTTTACTTTCATTCATTGCCAAGAGGGCCATTTCATCATTTGCTAAGAGGACCATTTTACTTTCATTGTCAAGAGGGCCATTTTACTTTCATCATTTGCCAAGAGGGCCATTTCATCATTCATTGCCAAGAGGGCATTTTACTTTCATTGCCAAGAGGGCCATTTTATCATTTATTGCCAAGAGGGCCATTTCACCATTCGCCAAGAGGGTCATTTCATAATTTGCCAAGAAGGCCATTTTATCATTAATTGTCAAGAGGGCCATTTTGTTTTCAAGTTGCCGAGAGGGCCATTTGATTTATCGTCAAGAGGGTCATTTCATCATTCATGGCCAAGAAGGCCATTTTACTTTCAAGTTGCCGATAACGCATTTTACTTTTATTCATTGCCAAGGGAGCCATTTCATCATTTGCTAAGAGGACCATTTTACTTTCATTGCCAAGAGGGCCATTTTATTTTCATCATTTGCCAAGAGGGCCATTTCATCATTCATTGCCAAGAGGGCATTTTTCTTTCATTGCCAATAGGGATATTTCATCATTCATTGCCAAGAGGTCTATTTCGTCATTTTCCAAGAGGGACATTTCATCATTCATTACCAAGAGGGCATTTTACTTTCATTGCCAAGAGGGCCATTTCATCATCATTGCCAAGGGGGCCATTTCATCATTTGCCAAAAGGGCCATTTTACTTTCATCATTTGCCAAGAGGGTTATTTCATCATTCATTGCCCAAAGGGCCATTACACTTTCAAGCTGTTGAGAGGGCTATTCATCATTCATCACCAAGAAGGCTACTTCATTTATTGTCGAGAAAGCATTGCATACTCATAGCCAAAAGGATCACTGCATACTCATTGCCGAGGAGGCTATACAATGGTTGCTTTATATTGATTCCTTATCCATCATGTCAAAAAGAAGAATAGGCATCATATATGGTAAAAGATATCAACTCTAGCTCAATTATGATTTTACTAACGCTTTGTCTTAGTCATATCGAGAGCATCTGAGAGGATGAATTCTCAAAGCAAACCACAGGTGTGGATGATATTAAGTAGGACGCAGCACAACATGGAACTTTTTTTATCAGCAAACTGGGACATTGTCTAAAAGGGGGCCTCAAACCCTTCGGGCACTAGCTGAGAAGTTACTACCACCGCTATATAACCACACCCCTGTCAGAAGGCATGTGGGAATTCCTATGAGTCCATTAGTTTTCAGTGTCTTTTTCAGATGATCTCAATTCTCGTCGAAGGTAATTTTCCAATCCGCGTGACAACATACCAAGAATTTTAAGAATTATGTCCATGTAAAGTCTTAATCATGGATGTGAAGCATGCCATATTTATGATTAAGGGGTTGCAAGCCTCTTTTTCATAATTTGATTCTGTTTGTCACTCCTTTTGAACTAGTGGTTATCTCAAAAATAAGAGATTTCTCCTTCAACCGATAGAGTCGAACTACAAACAGCCTGATTCCTAGGTCCAAAGGATATATAGGCGGGCTCAATTTTGAAAACTCGGTTGCATTCCAACATTTACTCCAAAATCTCATTCCCAAGCGTTCCAATTTCCCCATAATTTGATATTGGGATAGCTTTTGAGTTCTGTCAGACTCGTGCGTATAGTCAAGCGTCTTGAACTACAAGCCTGAATTCTCATGCAACCTGAGATATGTAGAAAACTCAAATCGGGGTCCGGACGTAGTTTCTCACAATCCGCACCGAGAGCTTTGTGGTTGGCTAAAAATTGAGTTAGCCAAGTTTCTTTATCCATGATCTCTTTCATCGATCATACCCAAAGAAAGGGACAGCTGTTGACACCCAATATTTACCCTCCACGACATAAATTAGTCATCGAATTTTGAATAATTTTTGAAATAATTATCTAAAAATATGTATTTTTTTGAGTCATTTTTTTTAAAATTTAAAATCTTAAAAAAAAAAGAGTTTAAATATGGGTGTGTGTGCTGCACTCACCCCTTATATTCTCTCCATCCCATTCTCTTCCCCCATTTTCCATTTCCCCTTAACCCCAAAACCCTAGCGCCTCCCCCATCGCCATTGTCTTCCTCCTTCAACCCCCAAAATCGAATGACCCCTTCTCTTCTTCCTCACACGCGCACCTGACCATCCGCTCTTCTCCTTCGACTAGATAACTAGGAAATCCGACACCACTAACAACCAACAACCCTCAACAAACCCGACACACACATTAAATGAGTTGAAAAACCATCCACACTTTTGAACTTCTCAAGCAACGATGAAGATTTCGCAAATCGGGGGTGAGGATTTTTCAAAATCCAATAGATTTCTTGTCGCAAGGGAAGATTTTGAATTTTGAATTCAAAATTCGACCCCTAATTTCCTAATTTACCCATTTTGATTTTCCCAATTTTTCAACCTTAGTTGTCCCCTATAAATTCCCCTCTTCTTTCGCTGAGGATGCATCCATCAGTGATCTCGAAAAACCCTAGAAAAAATCGATCAATTTCCATAGCTATTCTAGACTTACAGCTTTCAATTAGAGTTTATTTCTCTTCATATTCGTTTCCAACAACTGGGTGGTGTCAACGCTCACTGTCAAAGCTCGTCGTCCTAGTTCGCTGCCGCGATAAAGGTAATATCCTTATCTCGCTTTACTTTCAAGTCCATTATGTATTGTGATTGACTGTGTTGAGTGAACTTGTATCAAAGTATTATGGTTATGTTTGGGTTTGCTGAATTGAAACTCTCTGTTTGTGATGAGTTAATGCTGTGGTAATGCTATCAATTGTTGTGAAAATGTTTTCCAGAAGTCATAGGGTCGCTTTCATCATCGCGTCTGTACATTATGCTATTCAAGTTTGATTTTTGAATTTTGTTTCATAAGGTTTGAAAATGGATAGCCTTCATTGCGTTCCGTATGTCACATGTTAAATGTTTGGCTTAAGATGTTGTGATGATAATGTGATGATGCTAGGAACATAGTCTTCATATTTCAGACCCCTGTGTCTTCACCTGCTGGTTTTGTTTGTCTGGTTTCAATCCTTAAGTTAACGATTA
>JAOTQJ010000091.1:17845941-17859924 GCA_025642045.1 Solanum sejunctum
GGGGGGGGGGGGGGGGGGGGGGGGGTGTTCTCTGTTAAAGACTTGAAAAGCCATTTGGAAATCTGCTAGCATGCTGGAAATTCAAGGTTGGAGTTGTTAATCAGGATAAATGGTGGAAAACCTTACCTTAGTGTATTTAATAGGACGCTTTGAAAAATTAACATTCCCACACAGAGACTCAAGATGAAATGCCTATTTTTGGTCTGAAGAGAATTTAAAAAATGACAGGATCTCTACAAGGCATTAAAGATTTTCCAAGAAGAACAAAGATTTAGTCTTAGGGGTTTTTGCTTTTTCTGTAAGCTATTGTTATCTTTCCTAAACAATGTTATATGCATCATTTGCATCCTTTCTACTCTACAGGTATCCATGATATTAGAGAATTCATTAAGGCTATCTTTTTAAGCTAGCTCTCAATGAACCCAACATAAGCTCAATTATCTGGGTATGGGGAGACGGAAGTAACTTGAGAAGCTCCGATTGACAAAGTTAGCAATTATTATTGAACCATATAAACAATTCCATTTTGCAAAAGAAAATCTAGTTTCTTCTTTGAAGCATTTTGTATCTGGATATCCTGAATTTAACTTGCTTATCCTGAATTCTTGCGAAACAATTCATCATCTCTGCTATTTCCAATCATGGCATTGCCCTCTAGAAGTAATGTTGTAGGTATATTTTGTCTAAGCTGCTTCATTGTGGTTCCATATAAACAGAAAAACTGAACAACACTGGAAATCTTCCTTTAGAGAATTGCAGCTACTCCATTTATCTATCCAAAAAAGCATATTTTCCCTGTTGTCAACTTGAATAGACACCTTATCACTGAACTCTTGCCATAATTTGCTAATATGTTTTCATTAATAAGAGTAATGTTAGATTTCCTAATATGTTTTTGTGGACCAACACCATATGATGATTTATCGACCCTGGTTCTTAAGATTTTGTTCCCTCCATGCTTAATGCTCACTACCTTCAGATTTTGTTGTATGCTATTCCCTGCCCCTAAAATTCTATTGATCAAAGATACCCTCTCTCACAATGAAAGGTATTGTGATGTCACATGACCAACCTTTTTTCAGACTTCTCTATCACTCATCACCATACACGAGTGTTTTATATTTAGCTCCTAATTCATCACCTTCAGACTTTTTCAGACTTCTCTATCACTCAAACACAATAAGCAACATCTTCAGATGTCTCAGTTGGCCAGTTTGAGTTTCACAGAAAATCAGTTTAACATCAGCAAATAGGTGATGACAAACTGAAATTTCTTCTCCTATTCTGGACCCTACTGTAAACCCCTTAATCTGTTGGTTCTAGAGTATTTCTGGTGGCATTCTACAAAAAGCTTTCATTACCGAAATGAAAAGAAGAGAAGACATAGGACCACCTTGCTCAACCCTCTTTGAGGTGGAAAGAATCCCACAGGTTCAACATTCACCATAATGAAATACCTCACTATTGTGACTCAAACATTTTTAAGCCATTTTTCTCTGAAACCCATTCGCTGCAAGATGTTGAATAGAAACTGAAAACTAACATGGTCATGTCTTCTCCTGCTCTCCACATCAAGTTAACATAAAAGATCCTGGGCTCGCGTTTTTTCATTCTCCACTTCAATAACTCATTTACAATAAGAGAAGGATCTATAATTTTCATTCCCCTTAAGAGTTCATTTTATTGGTCAGAAACCAAATTTTCCATCATCTTTTTTCAACCTTTCTTCCAGCAGCTTAGATATAAATTTTTATACACTTCCGTCAAATTAGTGAGCCCAAAATCTCTGAACTCTTCAGCACCCTTCTTCTTGGAAACCACGGCAATAAAGGAGGCATTGCAAGCTCTTGTAAAGATGCAGATCTGCTGGAAGTATTTAGGGATTTGACGACATCCACTCTAAGTATATGCCAAGCTTTTTGGTAGAAGGCCATTGTGAAGTCATCAGGACCTTGATCTTTATCAAGTGCGTAGAGTTTTATTGCCTCCCATATCTCTTTTTCTTTGAAGTCCCTTTCCAACCACCCTTGTTCATCCTCAGTCATGGTCCCATGCCAACAGATATCCATTGAAGATCTCCAAAATTCTGCTCCCGTGAATAAATTTTTCTGATAGAATCTCAAAATTTCTCCTTCAGTCCCTTCTGCCTCTTCTACTACCTCATCTCTTGCCACCAATCTGCTTATGGTGTTGCATCTTTTGTGCAAATTTTCTACCTTCGAAACGGATTAAGTGTTCCTATTGTTTTAACCAAAGACATCTAGACTTTTGGTGCCATGAAGTCTCTTCTGCTTTGGCAATCTTTTCCAACTCCATCTCCATGTCCCTCCTGCATTTTTCTTTTTCACTAAGCCGCATAATTCAGCATTCTGATACACGGTCACCAGTTCTGCCAACAACTCCTTTTTTTTCTCTTTTCTAACCTTCCAAAATCCAAACTACTCCTTATTCCATTTTTGAACATCTCCTAGTGATCCTTTTGACCTTCTGCATAAGTACGCGATCAGGACTGCCAGTAACATCATACTTCTCCCACCACTCCTTTAATTTCTCTATGAAACCTTCAACCTGAAACCACATGTTCTCGAGTTCGAAGTAACAATTGGTTTCATCCATTCTTCACATTCTAGCATCACTGGTTTGGTTTGGCATAATAGATGGTTTGATATATTTATATTCATTTCAGGTCAATATTATACAATAAAATTAAAAGGACAATATGTTTTCCTACATTTTCTACTTGCATTAAAAAATCCGGTAGGGCTAAACGAATCACTGAAAGCATAGAACTTAAAAGTAAACATACTAAAATGACTAAATCATTTTTCCAATTGATTGGTATTATTTATATAAATTGTTTTTTTCATTTGTGCCTTATATTTTGCTACATTACATGAATTCCAAGAAATTGTAGGTCTTTCGAGACAACTTCATTTCATGTGATTTTAACACCTCCATGTTCCATGTTATCACACCCACAGACCGGTATATCTAAATGTCAATGTAAGATATGTTCAAAGTTCAAACCATCTCAAATGACCTCTTATTTTTCTCCTCAATATGGTGCTACTTCCCACTTTGGGATAATCAATAATGTGTACATTCTTTTTTTCTCACCAAACTTGTATTTCTGTGAAACTTGTTTGTGGATGTCTTGAACTTTTTAGTAGCCCAAAGTTCACTCTAATATCACATTATTGGTCTTTATAAGTCTTCTATAGAACTTATATTCCTTCTATCAGATAATACCCTAATAACACTTCTCTATTTCAACCACCCGTTTAATTAATCCATGCAATCCACTCTTTCCATAATTTAAAACGAAGGTTCCCCAAGCACTAGTCATGAACTCAATTATTCATTGAGGATTAATCACTCAAATATATCCTGTTTCCACTTTTGACCCGCATTCGGTCCTGAGTAAATCTGAATTTGTGCTGGAAAGTCCCTCATTGAGGGACAAAGCACTTCCTAACAAAGGCTACCCCTTACTCGGGGAGGACTAGAACTAGTAGTGGAACCATGATTCCATGATTTTCATTTATGGGATTCAAAAAGTAAAAATATAGTGTTTTTAGATTTGAACTGTAAACCTCAAAGTGCATTTTGAACTTCTAAACCACTAACCTATCCTTATTTTTGTGTTCACAGGATTCAAAAATCTATATGCATACATACAAAAACAAAATTAAAAAAATTACCTTATATATAGTGTAATTTTTTCACCGAGGGGTTCAGGCGAACACCCTCATCCCCCTCTAAATCTGCCCCTGACTAGAACCCGATACCTTAGATGAAGGAGTACTTGTCATGTCTCAATCTCAATCTCAAATAAGTTGGAGTTGGCTATATGAATTTTGGATACCAGCTCCTCTCTATTTTTTTCATTCTAATACTAAAATATAGAACTTTAGAAACAAAAAAACCGAAAAGTGGCTCTATAAAACTAGAGCAGTTGTCAAAAAACACACTATTCAGTACCAGGTACTCCATATAAATTCCAAAAGTTGTCAATCAAAATTCACTATGGAGCAGTACATTCAACAAGGATTCAATTTTCAGCATATAGAAGAAAAGAAAACAAGAAATTGAGCATTACCCATGAGAGAAGCTTGTAGAATTAATAAATTGAGAGCAACCCCATCACTCCAATTGATGGGGCCATGAAAAATCCTGGAGCTACAGAAAATGGAAATACTAGTGTACACCCAGAAGACGAAAATGGCGAACCTCAATATCCGTATCCATAAAATCAAAGCACCGTTTACGCGAGACAAAGCCAGAAGAATTGGTTCTTGAAATTGGGAGTGGAAACAAATACCAAAGTAGACAAATATTTCGCCCAAAGCTAGCAAAGCAAGTATGAATAGTATAAGGTATGTACCCAACATGTTTTGTTACAACAAAGCTTCCATGGCCTTTATTTATGCTATTTGCCCACATGAAATTGACAATTTGTCATCCTTTTTTATTCGTCTAAAGAGGGATTTCCAAAAACAATATGATACGATAAACTAATAAATTAATTGATTATATGTAGCAATTCACCTACATAGATTAATTGATTATATGTGGACAAAATTGCGTGATAATTACGTTATTAATTCAATACCCTAAAATTTTGTCTTTCACTGATTTCTAACACTTGCAATAAATTAAGTCTTGATTTTAGTAACTAATTAATAGTTATTTCTTTAATCAACATTCCCCTGAAAATAATTCAACCAGACATACAATTATGCATAGTTAAACTAAGTCTGAATCATATTCGATCCTAATCTTGATTAAATTTTATAACTAACAACAATCACTTTATACTTTCTCTAGAGAGAGATAATTTGAACGTATCGACATTTTGATTTTTTTTCCAAAAAGAAACTATTTTAAATCTATTTGATAAACAAATAAAATAATATTTATAAAAAAGCTTAATTTATGAGCAATGTGAAAGGAAAAAAAAATCACAAATTTTGAGAGAAGAAAACATTTGGTGAATAGAAGAATTAATTTGAGAGTAAATTCTAATTTGGCCAAAAATCATCTATCCATGTAGATGCCACGGAGTATAATAAGACTTTCATAGAGTAAAGACTTCCATGTATAGTAAAGACTTTCAACAGTATATTTATATAGAAAGAAAATGTTGGAAAAATAATTGAAATTTCCAACAGATGATAAAGTTAAGGTTGATGCGAAACCAACAGCAGAGTATCGCCTTCCCTACTATGCAAAAGCAACAACACTATGAACAAGATTCAAGCAAGAAACTAAGCAAAGATCAAATGATCTTTCTTGCTGAACCAAGTAACAGAACATAATCTAATTTAGGTTACAAACAAGAACTTTAAGTCTGTCTCTGTTAGTTTCCCCAAGGCCTCAGAAGAGCCACCGACCGTCCTGCACAAAACATCAGCATTAGACAATCAGCATATCAGACAGAGAAGGGAGGAGTGTTAGAGTACAACATCATACCCATTGAATCCCACAACAGAGGTCTGGGGAAGAGTGTCAGAGTAAAAAGAGGAAAATGGGAAGCAAGTGTAAAACGGTATAGGCCAATAATCTGTCCAAATGAGATTTTAAGGGGAGAAGTGTTTAAATGTGTATCATTGCGACGTATATTAATGAGAAAGATTTCTCTCTCCATGTATAACCCCTGTTCCAATTTCTAAGAAACAAAGGAAAGAAGATAAAACAGTGTATGACACTACTCCAATTCCTAGCAGCTAGTTGTCTTAATGATTAGTTGTCAACATCTAACAAGCGGATTCAAAGAAGGCTGCAGCTAGTCCAATAACTAAGCCTCTGACCATAATGCTCCATATAAAACTCATCTCAGCCCAACAATATTATATGAGCTAATTTTAAATATATACAATAAACTATTTACAACAAATATAGTCATATTTTATTTACATAAAAAATAGCAAAAAATCATAGAAAATATATGATGACTATACACTGACTATACGATATAGAAGACTTATACATGAGCTATACAATGAATTTATAATAACACTCAAAAACAAAATATAACTTGATTATACATGATATATACACCGACTATATATGTCAATTCAGTGAATGGCCATTTTTTTGGTAATTACTTTGGCCGAATGATTATCTACTATAATTATCCCTATTATATATTCTAGACTGCACAAGAATACTCTATTCTCTTAATTTATCTTGAAATCATTTATGAAGAAAACGTATCAAAATTACTTAACAACTTCAAGTCATCAAATTATGTTCCTTGAATACCGATGCCACTAGCATAGTGAAGTTGGAGAAACTTACCCTTCAAAAACTAGCTCCTTTTTCTCTTGCAATTGTAAGATCCTCTCCTCAATTGTGTTCTCAATCACAAATCTCACAATCCTACAAATGAGAAACAACAATAAGCTCCCTACATTGGTATAGCTGGTTAAAGAAATATAAACACACACCTGATTGGTTTATACTGCCCTATTCGATGGATTCTATCTTGGGCTTGCCGCTCCACAGCAGGATTCCACCAAGGATCCATCAAGAAAACCTAGTAAAGTGCAAGAGCAACACATCAAAGAAAGTAGTCTAGGTCATTCAACAAAAAATTACGAGTCCAAAAAGTATCTGTTCTTTAGGTGCACAGCGAAGTAGTTAAAATATCCCAAAACAAAATAAATATTTGGAACCTGAAAAGAAGAAGGAATCCAACACTAGATTCAAACAAATTGTATTTGACAAGAAATGAAAAATATGCACTGACGGAGAAAGCAAAGAAAAGCCTTACTTGTGATGCCACTGTAAGATTGAGGGCAACACCTCCGGCTTTCAAGCTCATAAGGAATATCCTGCAATCTGGATCCTCGGTAAATCTTGTAAGTGCAGCATCTCTGGCAGTGATAGACATGGATCCATCTAACTGAACACAACTGACATCCGACTGCCAAATGCACATGACATTTTTTTGGTTACAGCTACTGATGACAACAAGAGGGGTAGGTGTGAAGGGGCTAAAGATAACACATCTTACCTTCTGTAGAGAATAGTGTATCAGATCCAAAAATGATGTGAATTGGCTGAAGACTATTGCTTTCGCGGAACCATCTCTTTCAATCATGAACCTTATTTCTTCTCTCTAGAGCCAATAAAACAAGCAGCAATGAGAATAAAGTATAGGGGTTCTTACTACCATAACAGAGATACCGATGATATTAACAAGAATAGGATTAGAAGAGTTTAAGACATAATGTAAAAGGATATAAATAAGATTGAGACCACAAGAGAACTTATTATTCCTCAAGTAGTTTCCACTCAAAGAGGGGCGGTTTTTGATGCAAAATTTCCAATGGTAAGCAAAACTTCAATTAGACCTCATGTATCCCCCATTTTGTACAAACCAAACTTGACAAGAAATTATCAATTTTCTAGGTGCATATCAAGAAAATTCACCAAGATACAACATCTAGAAAGACTGAAACTATCATCCTGAACTTCTGCAAGCATAAGATCATTTTGATCCTATACATGATAAGTTAGATGATATAGGAGCCTTAGGAAACATATCTAGTTCCTGCAAATGATGCACTATTGCAACCCCTTGCACTCATTGCTAGAGGACAATTAAAAATAAAGCAACATGTAAAGACAAGATAAGATAAAGTTATCAATAGAAAAATAATTGGATACCAAAGCCTCTATTTTTGTGCTCGTCTGGAAATCATCAAGATGAATTCTGTTCAGTATACTTGAGGACCTAAACCCTTTGATAGTCGCTTTAGATTTCTGATCCCCCTTATCATTTGCCTTGAAATCCACTGTAAGTGGTTTAGAACACGAAGGGCATGAAACTTGTCCCACACTTGCAGAAAAATCTACTAGACATGACTTGCAAAAGACATGTGTGCAAGAAGTAATCTGCAATAATCAAAAGAGGTGCACATATTTATGAGAGTCGGTTCAAACTTCAAATGGCAGAATAATAGTAAAAGAATTCATAGCATAAAGTGAGGTATAAAAGTTCAAATCATGAAATCCACAAGTTTTATGGAAGTCCTTCTTAGGTGTTAAAAGGCACTCCAAAAAGCATTTCTAGTAAAATATTGAAGGTCTTTCATACTGTGCTGGAAAAGAATTTGCAAGAAGCTCATGCACTTCAAGAAGTCTTAAGAAGCCATTCTGAATTGCTTTTGAAAAGACATTGTAGATGTAAATGCAGAGAAATATGGCCATATTAAGATTAGAAATATCCATCATATAATACACAGAATATTAATGTAGTGCATGTAGGAGCTCCGTCAAATTCAACTTTAGTGAATTATTAAGTTTCTTGCTGACCCTTGTTCCTTTCTTTTGTTCTTTCTTTAATACTTTTTATTTTATTTCTCAGGAAGGGGGAAAGGATGCAACTCACAACTGGATCTTCAACTATATCATGACATAGACCACATGGTTGTTCAACATAGCCAGCATCATTTGTGCTTCCTCTTCTAGCCAAAGCAGTACTTGAGTATACCACAAGGTAAGGATGATCAACTGCCTGTGGCCAGATTAAAAATAAAACAAAAGAAAATAATTCCATCAAATATAAGCAAAATTTTGCTAAGTTATCACTTTTGAGATAGAATCATGCATAGATCATAGAAAGTCAAACTGTGTGCTTTAGTACAAGAAGTTGAACTGTTTATTTTATTAAGGACCTAAAATTATTCTTAAGTTCAGAAGATGCAAACCGAGAAGGGCAAGGTTTGTATATAAGATCATATACTGGAGGATAAGAGATTCATCGTTCCTGACCGGATAGCATTTCTCTTTTGCATGTCCATGGAGTTTAGAAAAATCCAAACATCTTTATATAATGCAACTTGAGTAGTAAAGTCTTGAGCTCTGAATGCATAAGCAGGTAAAGAGTACATGTGTTGAGCTACCAAAGAAGTAATAATCTAATCGTAGCCAAGGCATGCTACAAACATTGAAATAATCAGAGTAGCCACTTGTAATCACAAAGGAGACATTATCCAAGTAGATTGCAATTCATGTTGGATGGTTTATCTAAGTTTTTGTATACCTAAGGGTTTTGTTTAGGTAAGAATTATTTGCTCTGAGTTTTGCAGTGCTAGAAGATTTTCACCCATTAACATCAAATATCTCATTTCCGTGGTTTCGTGTTTTTATCACAATCGATGTAGAAGTATTGATATATCATCAAATATTTCATTTTCGTGGTTTTGTATTTTTATCACAATCAATGTAGAAGTATTGATATATTTCTTCTTAAAAAAAACAAACAGATTACATCAGATCCATGGTTTCAAGGTTGACAGTGAGCTTATAGCAGCAACACAGACTGTCATTCACAACTAAAATCAAATATAAGCAGGTACCAAAACATTATTCAGAACAGTTCAGATTGAAAGCATGATCTCCATACCTGTCGCAAGCGTGTGAGTAGATCAAAAATGTGAGCATAATTGTTCATCAATGTGCCAGCTTGAACGTATCTGCACCAAAATACATCAAGAAGAAATAATATAGTGATGAGAAGAAGAAAAACACACTGCTTATTCTGGCTCTCATTGTTTACTTTTTGTCACAAGATGAAATTGTTAGTATTGAGCATTTCCACACAAAAAAGGTGTGAAATGGTGATTCTTTAGGATTTCCAAGAAAGGAACGCATGCATGTCTTCAGGATGACTTAACACATAGCAACCAGATGAAACATATACTATGCAACCAGTGGCGAAGCCAAATTTTTCACCAAGGAGGAGTCAAAATATAAAGAAGTAAATCCACAAATACATACATACATATACACATACACACACACAGATATACACATCCAATGAAGGGGTGTTGGTTGACACCCTTAGGTAAACCCCCACTGCATGCTAGTACTCAATCAAAAGACCAGAGAAAAGTAACACAAGAAAAAGACCATGAGCTGTCCCATTAAAACAAATTGAATAAGAACATCACCATGAGTAGAAAATGGAGAGAAACAAAAAAGCAAAGATGACTTTTTCAAAAAAGAAAGCAATCAGTTGCAGAAGTATTGAATAAAATATATGACATACGTATTAAACTGTGCCTGGCTTTCACTGTACAGTGATGTGTAGTAGTCTTCTTCCTTAACATCCAAAGAATCTTTGCGCAATGTAACCTGAACATGAAAGTAACTAACAGGCTGAAGTGGAGAGAAGACGATTATCAACTCGGCCACTACGTTAATGTGAACCAAAACTTACAATTCTTGGAGGAAGTGCAAGATCAGCAGCTCTTCCCCTTTTAGTACGCCTTAGCAATATGCTTTTCAAAAGTTTGTGTTTCAGCAAAACCATTGCATCTCTACCAGTCCCATGATTCCCTTGAGACTGTATGGGTGAGGCAATATACTAGAAACAGAATATGTATCAGTGTCTCCATGTCAGCAACATATTTTAGTCAAAACACCAAAATAAGTAAATCAACTTGATTACTTACTCTATTCCACCAGCAAAAGTGCCGAATAGATTTGTGGGGGCAATGTGGGCACTCTGCTGAGCTAAAATAAATATAAACATAAAAGGGAACAAAGAAGAGAATTCAAGCTGGTGAAAATAAAAAGAGATTCAAGTAAGAAAGATTTCAACAGTCATTGAAACATTTAACGGCATATTTTCTGGTAAAAATGAACAAATATAACAGAGTAAAAATAAAACAAATCTCGAGAAATACGTTATTCTCTCCAACCAAGTCAGGTGCAAAGATCAGAGAGAATCTTTTAAGTCTACCTGTAGTCCAGAACTCTGCAATCACAATCTTTGCAGAAGTAGTACGAGTAAGGAACCATTTGCAGGAAACGGACCTGTCCAAAAGTAAGGATGTATTTATTTCAGAGAATCATGAGAATTATATTAGCCACAAAAGAACATTAATCCCAAGAAACTTACAAGTGAGTACAGCTCTCCTACACGGTTCTGGAGGGGAGTACCACTTAAAGCCCACTTATAAGAAGATTCTAGCGCAAGAATAGCTCTTGTAGTGTTGCAGCGCCTATCTTTCACATAATGGGCCTATGCCACAAAAGTGCAATCAGTTAGAGAACTGCAGAGGGAAGATTTGTATCTCACAGACGCACACAATATATATATATATATATATATACACACACACATACACATACACAGATGGAGAGAGAGAGAGAGAGAGAGAGAGAGAGAGAGAGAGAGAGAGAGAGAGAGAGAGAGAGAGAGAGAGTGTGTTGAGATGCAGCCGCACACACTCGATGCCTCATGTATATTATAATCATATAGTTGGAAGGAACAGACTACTCATGCTTCACTGTGAACATCAAAATTAATATCACTTTGTTAAAAAGGGAAAAACAAGGTAATGAAGACCAAACAAGGGTGCGCATAAAAGTGTCAAGTCATGAGAAATTGAATATTCAATGTGCTTTAGGACAAAGACAAACCTTTTTCAAGCTATCATTATTTCAAAAGCTGATCATGTAAAGCCTTGTATAATACATGCATGCTTTTGCCTAGAATTAAATCAGTTCTATACACATCACACCAATCTTCATTCTCTAGTTCCTTAAGAAATCACCATTTTGATTCCCAAATATAGCTCTCTTAATAATAGTTTTATTGTCTGAAAGAAAACTGATGCTTGAGCTAACTTACTAGGAGGATAAAAGTTTACAGAAAGAAATGCAAGAAAAGCAAATAGGAACCATATCTAGGGAACCAATAAGTTTTAGAAACGTCAGACAAAATCTGTAAGAATGAACTTTGAGAGCTGCCAGTCGAATAAAGCAACAGCATCAGAATGTATGTGCAACAAGGGGTGGGGGGGAATCATCCCCAAGTTCCAAAGGTTGTAGTTGGCTCAAAAGGTCGGCTCCGGAAGGACTTCTCGGTCAACAAAAACAAATGTGGGTCTTGTTATGAATGATTACCTCATCCAAAATGATACGGTTCCATTTCACAGAGTGCAAAATTGACTTCCTTATGGACATATCTTGACCGACACTGGCTAAATCATCAGTAGAACCAGCACCAGTCTCACTTTTGCGCTTTGTGCCCTTCCCATGACCTCTTTTACCCGTATCAATCTCTGAATCATTGTTTGTCTTATCCTTAACTTCAATAGAATTCTCTTTCAGCTTTGACATTTTCCCTCCAGACTTGCTCTTCTGCTTTGACTGTTTAGCAGTTTTAACAGCATCTGGTCCACAAAAGTACTTTTGGTGGAAAGACAGCTTTTGTTCATAAAAAGATTTTCCACACCATTGGCATTTTTGTTTTGGTGGCATCACATTTTTCCTATACTCAGCCTCCACTGTGGAGTACGTAGTGATAACAAAATCATATTCTGAAAATTTGTCAATATTTTTCTCCCTGTTGGCACCATGATAAACAAGAATTTTGTTGCTTCCTTTAGTAGTGAAGCGGTCAATCTCGCTAACCCACTGAATTACAGCAACAACAGGACATATAACTAGAGTTCCTTTCACTGCTGGGAGCTCCTGGGAAGTAGAAGGGGCAGGTGAAAGCAAACTAGAATCAGAAATTGCTTGCACTAGTTGGCGTTTAGCAAGCACAAGAGTTATGGCTTGAACAGTTTTTCCCATCCCCATCTCATCAGCAAGAATACCGCCTCTAGCAGTAGATTCTTCTTGCTTCAACGCCCAAGCCAACCACTCTTTCTGGTACCTCAGCAAGGGCATAATCAAATCAGATGGTGGCTCAGCTGTTTCGGTCACCAACTCATTCTGACTATTCAAGTCTAGATCATTTGTATAGTTTTCAGCCATCCACCTATCGTTCTCTTCTTCCCAGATCTCCCACATCAATGTGGGTCTCTTCTTTTGATTCTTATCACGGCTCTTCTTCCTATCCTTTATCCTCTCCATCAATAGAAGGTAGTCAGCATCTACTTCACCATCCCCTCCAACTTCATTCATTACCCAATCTGCGTGTTTTTCTTCTTCTACCTGCTCTTCTTTTGAACTCTTTCGGCCCCTGTTTCTTTTTGTTATGTTGGACCATGCCACTTCATCAGTTAAATCATTATCAAGAACTTCACTAGCTTGGGTTTCGTCCAACAAATTAAATAATTCATCGCCTTCATCTGCATAGATGATTAAACGAATTAGTAAATCACATAATTAACTGCTTGCATCATCTATTTCAACACACATCCAAATTTGACTGCATGAATTTTTGCCTTAGGCAAGCCAATAGGTCATACATCAGTGGAAAGAAAGTCCCAGCACACCATAAGATGTACTGTAGTTGCAACAGTTAAAAGGCCAAACTGAGGGAATATTAATTCTGTCTCATCAGCAATTAATACTTGCATGAAAGATAAAAGGTACATGGAATACCTTCATCACTGCTTCCAATGTAATCAGAATCCGAGGATATAGCAAGAACGTCATCCTCATCAGAGCTGTCCTGATATTGGCGGCTTCGTTTTCCTAATTTTCACAATTCACATTCAAGTCCAACCACATCATTTACCTTTACATATAACACATACTGGATACAGATATGTATGACATATGCCATCTCAGAGAAATACTTTATCACACACAAAAAATTTAAAAAATAAATGAAAAGTACAATATTTTAAACAAAATAGGCCCACTTTTTTGTAAGGATGGGGACAAACTCAAAACAGAACTTCCTTTTGCAAAATGACAGAAGAAATTAGCTAATAGTCCCACACCGGATATGGAACCGGTAATTGATCTTCTTATATGGTCTTGGACAATCCTCTTCTTATGAGCTAGCTTTTGGGTTTAAATTATGCTCAAGATCTAATTCTTTACATGTTATCAAAGTCTGGCCCATTCCAGTTCCTTGTTCACTGATGTTGGATCCAATAGTATATTGTTCATGTTCAGTTAACGAGGTCTGAGCGTGTGGGGTGTGTGTTAAGAGTCCCACATCGGATATGGAATGGGTACTGGGTCTCCTTATATTGTCCTGAGCAATTCCCCTTTCTCCTC
>JAOTQJ010000091.1:17888507-17907476 GCA_025642045.1 Solanum sejunctum
AGAAAACTCCAAGATATAAAATAAATATGAAAATCAATTATATATATATATATATATATATATATATATATATATATATATATTTAGACCCATTGATATTATCAAACCACTGACACAAGGTCGTCCTAACCATGCTAAAATTTAAACTAGACATAAGTCCAGTAGTATTATATTTTAGTAAAGATTGTACACCTATAATTCAATGTATCCATGGAGTAAGTGAAGATATAAATTTGAGACGCACGTGTTTTCATACCTAATTAGCTAAAGATTAAGATGACTAAAGTTAATGATGTAAATAGCTCATTAATTAGAGATATTTGACGTGTTTATTAATTTGAAATGGGAGAGTATTTAAGGTGTCTTCTGTAGGTAGCTTGAACTATAATTAACAATTCTGACGGATGATAATAAAGTTAAGGTTAATGCAAAACAAACAAGAAGAGTATTAACTTTTCTACTTTGCAAAACTAATACCACTAGGACAAGATTCAAGAAAGAAAGTAAACAAAGATCAATTGATATTTCTTGCTAGACCAAGTGATAAAAAAAAAGTGAACTTAAGTTACAAACAAGAACTTCAAGTCTTTCTCTGTTAGTTTCCCCAAGGCATCAGAAGCACCATCGATTGTCCTACACAAAACATCAATACTGGGTAATTAGCACACTAAAGAAAGAATGAAAAGTGTGATGCTACTGTAAGATTCAGGGCTAGACCTCCGGCTTTCAAGCTCATAAGGAATATCATGTAATTTGGATCGTTGGTAAATCTTGAAACTGCAGAATCTCTTGCAATGATAGTCATGGATCCATTTAATTGAACACAAGTGATGTCCGACTACAGAATGAACACAAGACATGTTTTTTGTTGTGACTATTGATCTCAACAATAGGGGCAAATGTGAAGGGCATAGAGAAAATATATCTTACCTTTTGTAGAGAATAGTGTATAAGATCCAAAAATGATGTGAATTGACTAAAGACTATTGCTTTTGCAGAACCATCTCTTTCAATCATGAACCGTATTTCTTCTCTCTTGAACCAATATGACAAGCAATGAGAACACTCTTATTTCCATAAAAGAGATATTTCATAAGACTAAATTTGACATGTTTAAGCCATAATGTTAAATGATATAAATAAGATATATATAGTTATTGATTGAAAAGTAACCGTATACCAAAGCTTCTATTTTTGTGTTTGTCTAAAAATTATCAAGACAAATTTTGTTCAGTATAATTGAGGACCTAAATCCTTGGACAGCTGCTTTAGTTTTCTGATCATTTGCAGTGAAATCCACTGTAATTAATTTAGAACACAAAGGGCATGAAACTTGCCCCACACTTACTGAAAAATCTATCAGACATGACTTGCAAAAGATATGTGTGCAAGAAGTAACCTGCAATAATCCAAAAAGGTGCACATTTTTATAGAAGAGTTGGCTTAAACTTCAAATGATAGAACAATATTAATTGAATTCATAGCATATTTATTAGGTTGTCGAGAAATGAGGTACAAGGGATTAAATCTTCAAGTCCACAAGTCTCATGGAAGTCCTGGTAGTATTTTTACCACAATTGATGTAGAAATATTGATATATTTCTTCTTAAGAAAAAAATAAATTAGATCAATACTTTCAACTAAGACCAAATACAAGCTAGTATTAAAAGCACAATATCCATACTTGTCGCATGCATGTGAGTAGATAAAAAATATCAGCATAGTTATTCAGCACCGTACCATCTTGAATATATCTGTGCCAAAATACATCAAAAAAAAAATAATATATTGATAAGAACTAATAATAATACACAGCTTATTTGGGCTCTCTTTTTTTTCACAAGGTGAAATAGCTAGTACTAAGAATTTTTCACCAAGAAGGTGTAAAATGATTGTTTTTCAGTATATCTACGAAAGAAATGTCTATACATTTTCATGATGATGTAACACATAGCAATTAGTTGAAACATATATAATGTAACCGTTCAACTCAAAGATCAGATAAAAATAACACACAAGAAAACGACCATGAGTTGTCTTATTAAAATAAATCTTTTAAGAATGTTATCATAAACAAGGGTCTTATAGACTAACATAGATTACATACGTATTAAATTGTGCTTGACTTTCATTGCACAGTGATGTGTAGTAGTATTCTTCTTTAACATCCAAAGAATCTTTGCGCAAGGTAACCTAAATGCAAAAGTAAGTAGCAGACTAAAATGGAGCAAAAATGAGTATTAACTCGAGCACTAAGTTAAAGTAAACAAAACTTACAATCCTCGGAGGAAGTGCAATATCAGCAACCCTTCCTTTTTTAGTACATCTCAGCATTATACTTTTTAAAATTTTGTGTTTCAACAAATCATCGCATCTTTAACAATCCCATGATTCCTTTGAGATTGTATGGGTGATGCAATATACTAGAAAACAGAAGATATATCAACGTCGCCAAGTCATCTACAATATTTTTTACTACAAACCACAAGAAACACTAAAATAATTATATCAATTTGATTACTTACTTTATCCCACCAGCAAAAGTGCTGATTAGATTTGTGAAGGCAATATGGGCACTCGAATGAGCTGAGATAAATACAAAATGGAACAAACAAGAAATTTAAAAAATGTGGAAATCAGAAAAAGAGTCAAGGAACAAAGATTAACAGAGCAAAAATAAATTAAATCTTCATCTATATATTTATCTATTCAACCAAGTTAGGGGTAAGGATTAAAAAGCAAATTTTAAGTGTACCTATATTAGAGAGCTCTGCAATCACAATCTGTGCAGAAGCAATATGAATAGGGAATAATTTGCAAAAATCGAACCTGTCCAAAATTAAGAATGTATTTATTTTAGAGAATAATGTTTGGAAATATGTTATCCATGAAAGAACATTTATCACAAGAAACATACAAGTGAGTACAACTCTCCTACATGGTTCTGGAGGGGAGTACCACTTAAGGCCCACTTATAACAAGATTCTAATGCAAGAATAGCTCTTGTAGTATTGCTACGTATATCTTTCACACAATGAGCCTGTTCCATAAAAGTGCAATCCATTAAAAAATTGTGGATGAAGGGTTTGCATTGTGAGCACACACAATAACTAGGGATATCAAGTGTAGACAAAACATACAAATGTGAACTTTGAGCAGACTGCTCAGCCAATAGAAACAAATATACATCAACCTTATCCCTACCTTGTGAAGATAGAAAAAATTTTTTAGATAGACCCTCATCTCAAATGAAGGATATAAAACAAAACCAAATATGTGGGTCTATTCATGCAATCCTTACCTCATCTAAAATAATACGATTCCATTTTATAAAGTGCAGAATCATGATATTCTTCCTATACTCCGTCTCCACTGTGGAGTAGGTTGTTTCATATTCCATGAATTTGTAAATATTTCTATTCCTATTGGCACCATGATAAACAAGACTTTGTTGCTTCCTTTAGTGGTGAATCGTTCAATCTCGTTGACCCATTGAATCACTGCTACTACAGGACATATAACAAGGGTTCCTTTCACTGCTATGCGTGTACAATCGGCAGGTGAAAGCAAACTAGAATCAAAAAATGTTTGCCCCAATTCATGTTTAGCAAGTACAAGAGCAATGGCTTAAATGGTCTTCCCCATCCCCATATCATCTGCAAGAATACCACCTCTAACAGTAGATTCTTCTTGCTTCAATGCCCAAGCCAACCACTCTTTTTGGTATCTCAGCAAGGGCATGATCAAATCAGATAGCGACTCAGCAGTTTCAGTTATAAACTCATTATGACTATCAAAATCCAGATAAAGCGTATTATTTTCAGCCATCCATCTATTGTTTTCTTCTTCCCATATTTGCCATGTCAATACATGGCTACCTTCCATTCCTACTTCATTCATTATGCAATCTTCTCGTACCTGCTCATTATTTGATAAAATATTTTGTTCCCCCTTTGGTATATAAGATCTCCTTTCTTTTTTCATATTGCGCCAAGAATCTTCAGCAGTTAAATTAATTTCTTGTACCAGCTTATTATTTGATTCAATATTTTGTTCCCCTTTGATCTATAGGATCTCCTTCCTTTTTTCTATTGGGACAAGAAATTTCAGCACTTAAATTAATATCAACAACTCCACTAGCTTGAGTTTCGTTCAAAAAATTATCTGCTTCATCTGCATAAAATCAAACTAATTAGTACAATCACGTAATTAACCACATGTATTAACTATACAATGTACATCCATATTTGTTTGTATGAACTTTTGTCTTAGAGTAGCCAATAAGCGTCATGTGTCATTGAAAAGAAAGTCCTAATATGCTATAAAAATGTTATTGTAGTTACATCAATTAAAAGACACAAATTTAGGGCATACTAATATGTGCTTGACAAATAAAGTTATAAGGAATACCTTCACCAGAGCGTCCACTGTAATCAGAATCCGAGGATATAACAATAATATCATCATTATATGAGCTCCAAACTTGGCAACTTTATTCTCCTAATTTCACAATTCACATTCAAGTGCACCCACATCATTTACCTCTATATATAACACATAATGGATATAAATATCTATGAAACATATTATTTTAGAGAAATATTTCATTACACACAAAAAGAATGAAAGGACAATTCTTTAACTAAGTAGGCCCACTTATTTCTAAGGATGGTGACAAACTTGCAGTATTACTATTAAGAAGTATCATTTTTCTTATGATAGTCCCGAGCTTTATTTAATGAAATTCCCTTTTTCTATTTATAGAAGTCTTGTTTTGTTTCTTAAGCATAACAATGTGGTCATTTGGCGAAATACCTTGTTTACCTTGAATGAGGGTAAGTTTTATCCCCCACCTATGGATTGGATAAATGAATTCATGGTAGAAAAGTCATTTTCATGATTTTTAGTACTTGTTTTTTCTAGAAAAAAAATATTTTTTGACTTAAAAACGTGAAAAAATTATAAATTCTTCCATACCAAATACACAATAAAAATTTCCATTTTACTCCCACAATCAACAAGATTCAAACAACACAAACGCAAATTTACATCAAAAGAAACAAGTTGTATGATCGCAAATACAAACTCCCATAAACAAAACAGGATGAGTAAAAGAATAACTTTTTGAGCTAACCTTTAGCTGAAGAGGGGGAAATATGAGAGCGGATCTTCATTTTCTATACAAATCACTAGTGGAGATTTGCAGAAAAACCTTCAAAAAATGTGATGAGATAGAAAGAGATATGAGAACAATGAGTATGAAGTTGTGTGGCAACAAACCAAATTATATAGCCAAATAAAAAATGATAAAAGGTGTGATTAAAATATTTTGAATTTACCTAGTAGAATATTTGGATTTCAGTAATCAAAATTTGACCAACTTTTAAATATTTACTCGTTATGACTTAAGCAAGACATTTCAAAAAGAACGACCTAATTTGACTTGCCATGGAATTTAAAAAAATAAAGAGACTTTTTCATTTTATTTTTTCTAAATTAAAGTTATGTGAAATGTACTAAAATGTCCTTTATCTTGTGTCCTTAAATATATCACGCGGAAAGCTAAAATTAAAATATTATTAAAAAAAAAGAGATTATTATTTTTTAAATGGACTAAAAAATAAAGGAGGACATATTTTTTAAACAAGGGGGGGGGGGGTACTTGATGTTTGCTTAAAAAAAATTAACCTATTTACAAGTTTTGTAATATTATAGAATCAGACTATTATTCTACTAGCATATCAAACAAGGATTTGAAACACTATTATGCAAGTAATAAAGTAGCTCTTTTACATGGATGTAGAATCCATAGGGACTTGTCAATTAATTATCTTACTAAATTATACTAAGTCTAACTATTCATTTATGAGATCCTAAGGACGTGATTAGTAGTTATATACTAAAAGTTGCAAAAATTAAATAATAGGATCAAGTTACAGTAGTTGGGGCAATTATAGGGATACAACTTAATTAATAATTTTGCGTCGTATCTCTTCAATGGATTTTAACAGTTTGTCAAATTTCTGATTTACATGGTTGATATTATGATCGTGATCTCCCAACCCTTAACTGTCTACCCCAGTTGACCATCTAACTGCATCATTCATTGAAGATAGATTGAATAAATGGTTGAAAATTTGGTTTTAATCCTGATTTGTAAGCAAGCGCAGTTTTAAATACATCCCTAC
This sequence comes from Solanum sejunctum, assembly GCA_025642045.1. NCBI lineage: Eukaryota > Viridiplantae > Streptophyta > Magnoliopsida > Solanales > Solanaceae > Solanum > Solanum sejunctum. The sequence continues at coordinate 17,894,696 of JAOTQJ010000091.1, forward strand.
AGTAGATACAAATCAATTTAAGTGATATGTAAGAAAAGATCATGCTCCTTATATTCCATGTTCTATCTCTCTATTTTCTCTTGATTTAGAAAGTAGACAGTATATTTATTTCAATGGTGATCAAACATCAAAATACTAATTCAAAAATATAAGATTAATTTAAATGATAACTAACCTCATTCATAAAATCAATATTGAACAATTATTCTAGCCACAATCCTAGAACAATGATTTACAGCTAGTCTCAATAATCACAAAATTCAAAGTCTGAGATAACAAAGAAGAAAAGAAACTTGTCATACCTCAAGAGGATACCCTAGGTATGACTGAAACTTAGAAACCATTGTTAATCTCCAAGAAAACCACTTGGTTCGATCACTCATTCAATCATTCTGTGGAAAATACAGTTTATATAAGAGACATTTAAATGGGCTAAGTCAAAAACATATTGATTCAATAGTTTTAAAAACAACAATCAAAATCAACTTCATATAATAAAATATATTTTAAAAGAATTAAGTCTCAGAGAAATAGAATTATCAACTCTACTCCATCGCTTTTTATGAAGTCTCTATCAAACTAGCCATTACTACTCATAGTGGGAAAGTGGTAAAAGGCAAAAAGCCATCACTTGTTAAAGAAGGCCTGAATGAAGTGAGAGAAAAAGAAGGTGCAGTTACCATTGAAGTTGATGAGTATGTAGCTAATGATGAAGATGGTGATGCTCTTGGCAATCCCAAGAGTAACAAACAAAATGAGTGGGGATGATGCTGTGAATGTCAAGAAAATATTCTCCAGAACTTCAAATCCAGCAGCAAGGTTGAAAAAACCTCAGGCCAAGGTTGATCATCCTTTTTCTTAGAGACTGGAGAAGCAAGAGGAGGATGTAAAGTTTCAAAAATTCCTCTCTATGTTCAACTCATTCTTGATAAATGTTCCACTTATGGAGGCATTGATCAAGATGCCAAGTTATGCAAGATTAATGAAGGAGTTAGTCATAAAAAGTGAACTCTTGAGTGTGAGACAATGACAGTTCAACTCATTATCAATAAATGTTCCACTTATGAAAGCATTGATCGAGATGCCAAGTTATGCTAGATTCATGAAGGAGTTGGTCACAAAAAAGTTAACTCTTAAGTGTGAGACAATGAAAGTATCTCACAATTATAGTGCAATCTTAACATAAAAGTTGGTAGTGGAGAAAAAAGACCTTGGTGCATTCACTATTCCATGCACCATTGGAGCCTCAAAGTTCAGTAAGGCACTATATGAACTGGGAACAAGTATAAACCTCATGTCCCTAGCCATTCTTGAAGAATTGGGGTTGGATACCCCTTCACCAAAAGCAGTGCAGCTACTCATGGCTGATCAGTCTATCAAACTACCAGTTGGGATTTTACATTATGTGTTAGTGAAGGTGGAAAAATTCATTATTGTTGATTTTGTGATCTTAGATTATGTGGTGGATACGAATGTGTCAATTATCTAGGGTAGGCTATTCTTAGCCACCGAAAGAGTCATTGTGGATGTAGGGAGTGGAGACCTTAAGTTCAGAGTGAATGATAAGGAAGTACTGTTCAATATATTCAAAACTCTACAGTTGGGAGATGATCCCCAAGTGTTGTTAGTGATAAACCGATTAGAGGTGACTTGATGAATAAACGGAACTATGTCGTGCCATGATGTTAACTAAGGCATTACTTGGAAGGAAACCCAAGATGAGTAGTTACTGCTTTTAGTCTTAAATAATGGATGTTGATTTATGTAGCATTGAAAAAGGGCAAATTAGAGTGAAAAGCTGAGAGGGAGACCAATGAAACCAATTGGCGTTTCACCAAGTTGAAAAGGCGACCATTAGTTTGATCGCCTTTCGAGTCACTTGGTGACTCCTAAATTTTGCAGACTCAGTATAAACTCAGTGAATCACGAAAACCAATGTGTGATGTTCAATTTCACTACTTTTCAAGGCTAAAATAAAGGTATGCATACTGTTAAAAAAGGTGGTCCCTAGCGCACTTGGCGTAGCACCAAATGAGTTAGGCAGTGTTGTTCGATATTGTCGAGTATACATGGATCACTAACCTACTTAAGTCTTTTCAAATGCCTTGGACCTTTCACAAAGAAGTTGAGGATATTAATCACCAAAGCATTTTTAAGGATTCTCATTGTGTATCACCATTAAAGTGGTATATTTTTTGTCCTTGTTTTAGTTCTTTTGGAATAATTCCATTAATTATATGGTTGATCAGGATTTGTGAATGTGTTAATCATGATTTATTGCTTGAAATCCTATTGGAGATTGTGCAGGAAGACCTTTATGGTGATGCTGAAACCCTGTATTACATGTATGAGTGATTTATTGAAAGTTTTGATCCCTTTTAAGTATGTTGAAGTTACTGGTGCCTATGATTTGGGCTAGGTTTATAAATGAATGATTTATTTCCCAATTGTGTAATGGTTGTGGGTATTGTGTCAATTTCATAGTTGTCATATTGTCGGAATGCTTTCACTTGAAATAGTAGTGTGATCATAAGAATGATTGATTGGAAATGCTTACTTGTTAAAATTGACTATTTTTGTAGGCTATAGGTGAAGTCTGAGTAACCGTTAAACTCCTTTGAATGAAGAGAACTTGATCAATGATGGATTGAGTGACGTCATTCTTAAGGGTAAATTATCACTTGATTGAGTTTATAGCTATGGAAACCATGTGAATATAATAATCAATAGATGAACATGCATTGAGTTTTGATTATGGGTTAGTGTGTGACTCTCATCCATGCTCTTTGTCTAAAATTGTGGAATTTTGAGTGAATGAATGAATGGCCAACCTAGTCACTTTTGGCGATGATCATTTTGATCACCTAAGTGAACTTGGTCATGCGCCGAGTTGTCATATGCACTGCCTTATTTAACTGATCTTCATGTTTGATTGTTGTGACTTTTGACGATGGACTTTTCCATGGCTGAATCAATTTGGTGTATCTTTGAGTGCGCATGAGCATCATTGAATGTAGTAGTAGCCTGGAGTCTGAAATTTGTACAAAGAGGCGATGGTCTATTTGACTGCAGAATCAATTCAGTATATCACCAAGTATATTCTGTCAAACCGTCCTGTCTACCTTGAATGATTATTTTATGCTAGAAATATGCACATAATTGCTTCACAACTGCTACTCACAAACAGTCTAGAGCTTATTATTGAGAAAGATTGGCAAACCTAAAGAGCAGGTCACTTGAGAGATTTAGAGCAACTAGAGGAGTGTTCTAGCTCTCAAAGACCTCAAAGGGAGGTGCAAGGGAAAGGTAAAAGAAAATTTGTTGAGCACCAAGAGGCCACTAGTGATGAGAAGGGACCCCTCAATGCAACTTGGACTAGTTCGGAAGGTAAGGAAGAAGGATCTAAGACTTGTAAGAGGCCTACTTCGGTACCAAGTCCAAAAAGGCATCAAAATGAGCTCGGGTCTTAATCCATTCATGATCCTCTTCTCCAAACATCTTAGAGGATTCAAGAAATAATAGCCCCACAATACTTAAACAGACTCAGGGCAGAGGGGCAGAGAATAATCCTGGAAGAGAAGCAGTTATCAACTAATGGTGTGATTGATGGATACCCAGTGGTTTGGGAAACTCTTAACTTCCATAACTTCCAAATATTCACCAAACTTCGGGACCTATACTTGCTTACCTTGGTCCGTGAATTCTATAATGCCTATGATAAGGTCATTCTAAAGAACAAAAGCAAGGTGAAATTGGTACTCAAACATCTTTATACTGTAGAGGTTAGGGGTGTGCAAGTCCCATGTAGTCAAACTCGTATCAATGATCATCTGGGATATGCATACAAAAATAAGAATGACACGGAAGAAATGATAAATATACAAATACTTGATGATATGAAAGCTTGGTTAGGTCCTATGATTGGGATTCCTACCCCTTTGTAGTTAGAATAGGGAACCATTTTGAAAAGAATGAAAAGAACATCCTGGTGAGATTTTGGTTTGTATTTATTAACAACTTGATGCCATCACAAAATGAATCAGTCCTCTAATAGGACAAGGTGGCATTAGTTGGGATTATTATGGATCACTTGTGACTAAAATCTTGGCACAATCATCGCCCTAGAAATCCTCACAAGAGCGAAGCAAGTTCCGACCTCATTGGCATTTCCCAGCCTTATTACTGCTTTGTGTAAGAGGGACAGAGTCCCCAAGAATAAAAAGATTGATGTGGAGGTAACTTCATCATCATCCACTAATATTCGGCGGGTCGACGCTGAGTTTTTTAGGGATGAGGAGGATAGGGCAAGAAAGAAGTCAGATGACAAAACACCGATAGTCGATATTGAGGCCCTAAAGTCTGGTACTATAAAGTTGGGCACCGATGTAGGTATAGCTTCTCCTTTCCCCTACTTTACACTCATCTTCTACTCATATTCCTTCTGCTAAGGCATAAATAGAGGCATATACCACAGATGACCAACCCACAATCACTAAGACCACTATTTTTGCTTTTGGCTGACTGGCCAAAGTAGTTGATATTCGGGCCACTAGGGTTGATTCAACTATGCCAGATCTAGTTAAGCAACCATAGCCAAAGTTCCTCGGCCATATATTAAGGTTTGGGGCAAAACAACGATAGTTAATGAAGGTACACAAAATGAGGATGGATAGACTTGAGTCGATGATTAATGACCATGGGAAAGAGTGGGCCAACTTGAAATATATAGTGGTAATTTTATAAAAGATAGGTGGTGGTAGTACAAACACATCAGCTTTAAACATTGATTTTGATTTCTTAAAGAAGGAGGTAGTAGCCCTCCGATCCACAAAATTGAGCACTTTCTTTGACGAGCCAAATGATCTACTCAAAGTGTATATAGTTGTGGTCCCTGATGATGAGTTGAACATGAACATTTTGAGTGATGGCGATGAAGAAACCTGGGAGGTGAACACCTTGGAGACTGATGAAAAGACAAAAGGAGTGGAGTAGAGCCAAGAGAACCATGAGGAGCTAGCTTGGATAGAGATCCAAGTTATGGATATTGTAAAATCAGCATCTCTTCTGGACAAGTCCATGATAGTCATATCCTGTGTGAGTGAGCTTGAGCTCATGCAGCCTTTGATTGATCTTAAGAGTATACTAGTAGATAAGGGCATTGATTCTCCTATGACCATTTCTCCATCTTCATCACCATCACAGTAGGATTGATCCGACCAAAGGGATTCTCATACTTATTTCTTTCTTCGTATGATTAATCTCTATTGTCCCTTGCACATTGAGGGAAATACTTTTTTAGGAGGGTGTGAGCATATGGAGTTCCTTATTTTTTCAATGATTACTACTTTATGTTTTTGTTATGAGTTTGATGAGACAATGGTGTTTAGTTTGATGTGTTGATGAATATTTAGACAAATTTTTAACTTTTTGAGTTGTAAATAAATTTTAATTCGGGTTGTAATAGATTAGTTTTTGTTTTTCTATTTTTACTTTTCTTTCTTCTTTTTGAGTTGAAAGGGTGAATGATTGCAAATGATGTCTTTGGATTTTGGAAACCCTGTGCATATATGACAAGCCATCCAATGCTAATATCATATCTCTAGTCCTTAGCAATCCAAGCATCCATGTTCCATATCTTGATTCGGATGGTACAATGGACGAGGATCATGTACTCATTAACTAATTAGTCTTTTCTTGATAAATCAGTCCATGCATGGATTGGATGCATCTTGAGTTGACTATGTGAGCAATTGAGCTTGGACATGAGATGATTGAAAATTGAAAATGTGTTGCATTGTTTAAATATGAATCTATTTTGCCAATGTGGGATCAAAAAATTTGTTGAAATGCATGTTTTGCAATATATAGAACTTTTCCAGTTTGTTTTGATGAGTAATTTGGTTTATTCTGGATTAGAAAAGGACCATAGGCATTCTTTGGTTCCATTAAGTCTATTTGACCACAGTGACATCCCTTGACAATGAAATGAGTCCTTAGTGAATCCCTTTGAGCCTTGATCCTTTCTTTGATAACCATGTAACCTCTACTTGTGTTTGTGAACGAGAATTCCTTTTTGTTCCTTATTGATGCCTCCTTGAGCTTGAAATGAACTAAGCAGTAATCAAAGGCTAAGTTGGGGGTATTAGTTGAAAGAAGGGGGTATCTCACATGAAAGAGTCAAAAAAAATCGACAAAAATGAAAGATAGAAAGTGAGGAGTCCTAGAAATGAATGAAAGCAAGAAAAAGTGAAAATATTTTTCTTGAGACATAGTTGAAAAACAAAAGTTCTTGAAATTGAGGACCCTCCATAAATTGTGATAAAGAGTGAAATGAGGGGAGACACTTAGGATGATAAATTAAAAGCAGAAGAGATGCTAAAAGGAGAAGAATAAAAGAGGACCAAAAGAAACTTTGAGCCTGAAAAGAACATAAAGTGTTTAAGAACGGATGAGTCACTAGTGTCCATATTTTATCCTACCCAACCTTATACCTACATTACAGTCCTAACAAAGTCCTTTTCGATCTTAATCCAGCAAAAATTCAAGTAAACTCCAATTGAGAATAAAGGCAAACATATGGGTTGAAGCTTATAAGTTATTGCTCTATTGGTAGAGTGAGAGTTGAAGAGATCCTTTGAAAATAATGTCATAATCTTGTGTGTTCAGTATCTTCTTTGTCATGAGGGAAAATGGTGATGCCTTTAGGTAGTGATCAATAACTACATGAGAAATTGTGAGAATAGGCATGTTTTGCTTACTCCTTAGTCATCTTTCGAGGCTTCAAAGTTATGTAAGTGATTTGTGGAAGTTTGAGAATTGATGAAGAAGATGGAAATGTATGTGTTGCTCCCTGTGGCCCTATTTGGAAGATCTAAAATTGGATGGATTGATGTTTGATTTGCATGAGGGAAACAAAGGCTTAAGTTGGGGGTGTTGATGAGTCCATATTGTGAACTCATTTTAGGGATAGTTTGCATAGAAACATTGTCCATATTGTGCTATTATTTCCAATCTCTGATGAATGTATAGATGTTAAGTTAGAAAATGGGATTAAAAGTTCACAAATGAAGAATACTTGGCAAAATCTTGAAAAGGGAGACAAATTGCAAAAAGGTAGAGAAAAACAGCATCGCCTACACAATTAGCAATCTGTCAAACACTCAGAGAGACCACCTAGCATTGCAACAATCAAAGTTTTAGCTCAAGTTAGGACTAGGGTCAGAACCAATGTCATAAATAATATTTGAACCGACAAATGGTACAGAAGACCATCTAAAGTTGCAGTACTCAAAGCCTCAAAACCCTAACAAGAAGGAGATATGATTGGAACTTCGATGAATCACCGAATTGAGTCGACAGAGTGAAGAACCATCGCCTAATGTTGCAGAAGATGAAGTCTTATGAAGATGTTGAGGAAAGCAGTTAACTGAATATTCGGCGCATTATTGAGTGCGCGACAATGGTTGGCCTTGACAGTTGAATGGCAATTCATATCACAAACTCTCACGCATTTGCATGGACTAAATAAGCAAATTAGAAAGTACACTCTATATATCATATCAGACCATACCATTCTTCTCAAATCTACATAGAGAGTAGTACATAGAACTTTTCTTCTTTAGAGTACAAGGGTTGATAGCATTTTCAAGCTTTTGGGAAGCAAAATTAGAGTAGATTGGCTGGTGATAATCAACTATTTTCTATTCAATCTTGTTACCCATGACTGCAACTGCTATATTTCTTATATAATCTTTAATTTCTAACATGTGTGGCTAAAACATCCATGTTGGGGGTGTGCTATTGATATGGGTTCTTGGTTTGTCTATTGGGTCTATGATATTTTGACTTATTTGTAGTTAATTTGAGTGAATTTATATCCATTCCTATATTTAATCTATAATTTCAAGCTTGCAAACTTAGGGTTTACTTGAGATCTCAGATTATTGACTTAGCCAAAATGATTAGAGTGTGGAACGAATGTAATGGCTGGAAACCTCTTGGGGTTTCAGTTGAATTCCATAGTCATGGATTCAATGGCCAAGGTATTAAGGGTTTTGCCAAGGCTTTTTAGACAAAGAGTGTCCTCGGCAGTCCAGATATGATATTGTACTTAAATCATATGAAACACTCATGTATTATAGTTAAACATGGGTTACAAGTAACCTAGCCTATTCATTCATTATCAACTCATTTAATCAAATATTTCGATCCAACTGGTAGATAAATTCCCATATTTGTATACGCCCAACATCTTCACTTATTTGCAGATTAAATTGTTTATTAAATATTGTATAGTTTGACTTTTGCTTCCAATTATTATAGCCCCCTAGATCCTATAATTACTCAGTTCAAAAAACCACTTCTATCTTGAACTATGATTTCCTATGGGATTTGACCCCAACCTCTTAGTTGGGTTATTATGCTGATGACGACCACCCCTGCTTTCTTTGATTACCCGAGTTAAGCGACATTACAAGGCTTGCCAATATGATGATCCCTAACTTGCTAGATTACGAGATTGAGTGTAGAGTGGAGGTGTGAAATCATTTGCAATTGATGTAAAAGGTGTTTTGCACTGATATGGCAGATTGTGTATACCCATGATGAGTGAGGTAAAATGGATAATACTTGAAGAGGCTTATAGCTTGCGATGCTCTAACCATGCAGGTGCTTTGAAGATGTATCAAGACTTACATGGTTTGTATTGCAGAAATGGTATGAAAGATAATATTTTGAAGCCTGTGACTAGTTGCTTGAATGAAACAACCCCAAAAAGTACCCGAAAATGTGCCTCGAAAATGGTCATAATCATAATTTTTATATATCTCAAAATTCATACGTGATATCGAAAATACAACTTCATATTCATATTCAGGGGTCAAAAAGAGGGGTCTAACCCCAATTTTATAGCAACCTTTCAAAATATGAAAATTCAAAGTGGCGATTTCCAGAGAGGACTTCGCGCCCCAGGCGAGACGCGCTAGGGGCGCGCCTTAGTGTTAAATGTGCCCAATTTTTTTATTCTGGTCCAAGGCCTTTGGTTCTTGGGTCTAAACCTCCCTATCCATAAAAATTCCTGGACTTAGTCATTGTTCAACCTCATATCATTCAAGACATTCCTCAAAACCTTCTCTAACACTTAGACAAATATTTCACGTAAATTTCAAGTGCCAAAACTCATTTTAGATATTAAGGATTTCACTCAAGCTTCAAGTCTTCATTTCCAATCTTAAATAAGAAATTCTCCAAAGTCAAAGTATGTGGGTTTCATTCATGGATTCCTTTCACCCATGAAACTCAATCTTGCTTTTCATGAAAATTGCATGATTTCAAGTTGTATTTCGTATGGGTATCTATTATTATGAAATATGAGCATGAAATATGTTGAGTTTTTGTAAAATATTATTGATTATGCATAAATATCTATTTTGAGCTTATATTATGAAGTGATATTTGTCAATTGAGACTATATATGATTCAAGTTATGAAATCTATGAACTATTGTGAAGTTTTGATATGATTTACAAGTTACACATGATGGGGTTTTACCATGATATTGGCGGGCTGATTTATATGATTTTAAGATGCATTGATTTCACTATTTCATGATTTATACTCTTGCATTTTGCATGATTTGAACATATCCTCATATGTGGCTACCAAGTGTTTGATGAAATGCCAAGTTATGATATTCTCAAGATATGTATATGTTTTACAAGTAAACTCACTTCACGATGAATATGGCTATCAAGTATGCTATGAATTATTGAAATTATTTATGATTATATAAGTATGAAGCTAAGCCCTTTTTCAAAGATTATACCTCTTGTGAGCCTTTTTATGTTAATGCAAGGGTAATGTTTGATGATGATTTATTCTTATGTTTTGAAGTTGGGCTCACTATTAGAGGTCAAGGATGTTTAAGAGCTACTCGTGTTATGATTCTATGTTTCTTGTAAGTTATTAATGTTATGATTATTCCAATTATTCTGTGAGATTAGGCTTAGCACCATGGATGGAGAATTTGCTCTCTTTTCTTGAACTATGTGCCACCATAGGACTATGTTATACCCTTGCAATACTAGTGGATCTGTGTAGTGCACTTTACCATGAACATGCCTAATCTGAAATGGGGCGTGTCCAGTAAGAAAGGTCACTTAATCTGAAATGAGGCAGGTCCCCGTAAGGTAAAATTACTCATGAAATCCTTTTTGAAATGGGACGGGCTCCCATAAGGAGGGTTACTTTATTTAAAATAGGGCGGGACCTCATAAGCTGGAGTATGGTTTACCTTGGCAAGTAGACCACCTTTTTACCAATGAAGGATAATCATCAAGATTCCAAGTTGTAACTCGCTTGGTCTTATTCTATGTCGGTTGAGGTCTCTTCCCACGCTTATGTATTATGATCTATACAACTTGAATGATTTGCAAAGCATGATTTACTTAAGCATTGATCATACATGTTATATTATTATGCTATCTATTGCTTATCATTATGCTTTTTGAATATGCTGCCTATCTCTTGTAGCATTGCATCCTACATACTTAGTACATTCAAACGTACTAATGCATACTCTATGCCTACATAATATTACTATATAGGAATCGGAGCTCCACTTGATCATTATCATCCTCTACGTGGCTAGTAATATCTATTCAAGCAAGTTGGTGAGTCCTCAATTCCGAGGACATACTTCTCTTGATTTATGCTATGCATTGACTCTTCTTATGTTGAAAACTTATGATTATGAGAGTGAGCCCGGTTGCTTGTCTTGGCCCCCGCTAAGTTCTATGTCTAGAGGTGTTGTTGGATGAGTTATGTATTATGCTTGAGTTTTGACTCATCTATATTATTGAAGTACTAAACTTTCTCCATTAGTCCCAATTTCACTTGTTTATATTTTCTCTTATTGTTTATTCTTGCTTCTGCTACCAAGGATGTGTGTATGATATGCTAAGAGGCTTGTTTGGGGTTCCTTCGAGTTCTCCATTCATCGTGTCATGTCTAAGCCCTAGTTTGGGTCATGATATTAAATTGTCAATAGGTTAAATATGAATATCAAAAACCAGGTAAAGTAATGCAAAACTTGTTTATCCTAGAGCGAAAGTGGGAAAGGATTACTATGAACTTTGTTATTAGATTGCCAAATACTTTCAAGAAGCACAACTCAATTTGAATGATTGTGGATATACTCACAAGATCTACCTATTACATACCAATTTGGGTTACTTATACTGCAAAGCAATTAGCAGACATTTACCTTTGAGAGATAGTTTGGCCTTATTATTTCAATAATATCATATTGATGTGTACAGTTCACTGCTGAGTTATGGAAGTCTTTTCAGAAGTTGTTAGGATGACAAGTTATGTTGGGTACAACTTTTCATACCCAAACTGACGTATAGTCCAAGCAAGTTATTCAGATCTTGGAAGACATACTTAAACCTTGTGTGATTGATTTGGGTGGAAATTGGGATAATTAGTTGCCTTTGGCATAGCTTGCTTATAATAATAGCTACTAATTGAGTTTACAGATGGCATTGTATGAGGCTCTATATGGTCATAAGTGTGGATCACCAATTGGATATTTTGAACCTAGCGAAGCATAATTACTAAGTCCATATTTGGTTCAATAGGCCTTAGAAAAAGTTGTATTGATACGAGAATAGCTTCGAACAACACAAAGTAGACAGAAATTTTATCTCAATAAGAAATTCTATGATGTGGAGTTCATAAAGTATTTGCAAGTTTGTCCTATTAAGGGAGTTAGGAGATTTGGTCGAAAAGAGTAAGATGAGTCCTAGATATATTGGTCCTTATTACATTTTAGATCGAATTAGATTGGTGGCATATGACTTACTTTACCTCCAAGATTGTCCACTATACATCCTAAGTTTCATGTGTCCATGCTTCGATGATATGTTCTCAATGATAGACAGAAGATTAAACTAGAAGATGTAGAGCATGATGAGAATTTAGCATAGGAGGAAGGTCCAATATCTTTTCTGGATAGGCAATTATGACAATTGAGGTCGAAGAAGATAATTTAAGTAAAATTTTATGGCGCAATCATCCAGCTGAAGTGGCTAATTAGGAATCTGAGGCAGATATGCGAGATAGATATCCTAACTTATTTGATACTTCAGGTATGTTTTTATACTCGTTCAAGGACAAACATTATTCTAAGTTGGGGAGAATATAATAACCCTAATTTTAAATGAAGAGTTAATTGGTAATCTTAACCATTAATAATTTTTTTGAAAGAATTTTTAATAAAATAAAGAGAAGCAGCTAAGCCTTTTTTCGTTTGTTCCTTTCTTTTGGAAAAAAACATACAACCCAGAAGGTGATTTGAGGAAGTTTATACACAGAATTAACTTGATATTTGTACCACTATTTTGGGTGATAAATTTAGCTATTGAATTTTCTTGTCGTACAGTCTTTTCAGTTTAAGACATATATATATATATAGATAGATAGATAGATATAGATATAGATATAGATATAGATATAGATATATAGATATATAGATATAGATATAGGCACGCACACACACACATGAACAAATGTCTTTAAGAGAAAATAGGATCAACATGAAGCATGAACAGATGTCTTTCAGATGACAGCATGAAGCATGAGCAGTAGTGGGAATAGCCAACAAGCTGTGCAAATTATCCAAAGTACCCATGATGATGTTAAAATTACAGTAAACAAATATGTCGAATATATTACCTGCTAACTGACTCATCTAATATATATATATATATATATATATACA
>JAOTQJ010000091.1:17907576-17918441 GCA_025642045.1 Solanum sejunctum
TATAGTTATTGATTGAAAAGTAATTTTATACCAAAGCTTCTATTAATGTGCTTGTGTGGAAATTATCAAGACAATATTCTGTTCAGTATACTGGAGGACCTAAATCTTTTGACAACAACTTTAGTTTTCTTATCATTTGTAGTGAAATCACTGTAATTAATTTAGAACATCAAGGGTATGAAACTTGTCCCACACTTGCTGAAAAATCTATCAAAAACCTGCAATAATCAAAAGAGATGCATACTTTTTATAGAAGAGTTAGTTTAAACTTCAAATGATAGAACAATAGTAAGGAATTCATAGCATATTTCTTAGGTTGCCGAGAAATGATGTACGGGAATTTAAATCATCAAGTCCACAAGTCTCATAGAAGTCCTGTTAGATGTTAAAAGGGATTCCTAGTAAACAAAATACCATGTCTTCCATATGGTGTTGAAAAAGAATTTACAGATGCTCATGGTCTCAAAGAAAGCTTGACAATATATTCAAAATAACTCTTTAAAAGACATCGTAGATGCAAATATGGAAAGCCATGGCCAAATTGAGATTTAAAATATCTATCATATGATATATAGGTTATTAATGAATTTAGTGAAAAATAGGCTTATTCTTTCCTTTGTTTCGTACTTTTTATTCTTTTCTTAGGGAAGGGGAAGAAGGGAACTTACAACTGGATCTTTTACAGGATCATGACATAAACTACATGGTTGTTCAACATAGCCAACCTTGTTTGTGCTTTCACTTCTAGCCAAAGTAGTACTTGAGTATTCAACAGGGTAAGGATGATCAACTGCCTATGGTCAAATCAAAAATAAAATTAATCAAATTACATTCTTTGCTAAAAGAAATTTGAATTATTTATTTCTTTAAGGACCTAAATTTAGTAAGGTTGTTCAAGAGAGGCATGGGGAAAGAGAAATATGCTAAAAACAACAAATAAGCAGTGCAACAGGATACTAATGAAGGCAATTCTAACTTTTTTGTTATTGCATGGCACTTCTTCAATAGTGGAATTAAAAATATGAAATATAAAATCGATACGTCCATTTTGGCATTCAAGTGTTGCATCGAATTCTACTCCAACTTAAATTCTATAAGGTATTAGAACTATGTGAGGTGGGTTATACGGGGTGGGTCTATGTAGAGCGGGGCAGGACAGGTTGAAGATGAAAAAAGTATCAGCGGGGAGGGGTGTGATAGTTTAAAAAAATTCGGGTTGAGCTCAACCCTCCCTTCACCCACACCCGCCCCATCATCATCCCTATGGATAGGAAATACGTTAATCTCCAAATCATGTGAACATGAATTTTATTGACAGTTGGTAGGAGGTTCTCATTGGGGGTTTACTCTTTATCATATGGAGAGAGTAGCAATAAATATTACATTCAAAAAAATTAAATCGTACAAAAATATTAAGAAAAAATTAATATCACATTGAAATGAAGTGCGGGCAGGCAAGTACAAAATCAATCCAAGATAGGAAAGAGCAAGATAAAAAAATTACTGAAGGAAAATTAAGTGGCAAAGGAAAAACTTATAGTGAAAATGTTTACAGAAAAATAGCATAAGGGAGGATATCAAAAGAAAAAATCAAGAAACTAATGAAAGAATTATTTTCTCTGAGTTTTGCAATATTAAAAAATTTAACCCATTGACAATATTAAATATTCTATTTGCGTGGTGTAGTGGTTCTTACCATAATTGATGTAGAAATATTGATATATTTCTTCTTAAGGAAAAAATATATTAGATCCATACTTTCAAGGTTACAACTAAGACCAAATACAAGCTAGTATTAAAAGCACAACATCCATCCTGTCTCATGTGTGTGAGTAGATAAAAAATATCAGCATAGTTATTCATCACTATGCCATCTTGAATATATCTATGCCAAAATACATCAAGAAAAAATAATATATTGATAAGAACTACTAATAATACACAGATTATTTGGTCTCTCGTTATTTTTTGTTCAAAAAGGTGAAATAGCTAGTACTAAGAATTTTTCACCAAAGAAGGTGTAAAATGATTATTTTTCAGGATATCCGTGAAAGAAATGTTTATATATTTTAATGATGACGTAACATATAGCAATTAGTTGAAACATATATAATGTAACCGTTCAACTCAAAGATTAGACGAAAATAACACACACAAAAAAGACCATGAGGTGTCTCATTAAAATAAATCTTATAAGAATATTATCATAAGCAAGGGTCTAGTTGCATAAGTACAGCCTAAAATAGATTACTTACGTATTAAACTGTGTCTGAATTTCATTGCACAGTGATGTGTAGTAGTCTTCTTCTTTAACATCCAAAGAATCTTTGCGCAAGTTAACCTGAATGTGAAAGTAAGTAACAGGCTAAAATGGAGCAAAACGATTATCAACTCAAGCACTAAGTCAAGTGAAAAAACTTACAATCCTCAGAGAAAGTGCAATATCAGTGGCCCTTCCCTTTTTAGTATGTCTCAACATTATGCTTTTTAAAGTTTTATGTTTCAACAAAATCATGGCATCTCTACTAATCCCATAATTCCCTTGAGATTGTATGGGTGATGCAATATACTAGAAATAGAAGATATATCAACGTCGCCAAGTCAACAACAATATTTTTTATCACAAACAACAAGAAGCATTGAAATAATTATATCAATTTGATTACTTACTCTATCCCACCAGTAAAAGTGTTGATAAGCTTTGTGAAGGTAATATGGGTACTTGAATGAGCTGAAATAAATATAAACACAAAATATAATAAACAAGAGATTTCAAAAATGTGAAAATCAAAATGACACTCAAGGAAGAAAGATTAATATTAACGACAAAATATATTGTCAAAAATGAACAAATATAACAGAGCCAAAATAAAATAAATCTTCAGCTATATGTTTATCGATCCAACCAAGTTAGGGGTAATGATCAAAAAGTAAATTTTAAGTGTTCCTATATTTGAGAGATTTGCAATCAGAATCAGTGCAAAAACAGTATGAATACTGAATAATTTGCAAAAAATTGGACCTGTCCAAAATTAAGGATATATTTATTTAAGAGAATAATATTGTGAGTTATGTTATCCATGAATGCATATTAGTCACAAGAAAGGTAAAAGTGAGTACAACTCTCCTACACAATTCTGGAGGGGAGTACGACTTTAGGCCCACTTATAAGAAGATTCTAGGAAAAGAATAGTTCTTATAGCATTGCGGCATATATATTTCACACAATGAGCCTATTCCACAGAGGTGCAATCCATTAGAAAACTGTAGAGGAAGGGTTTGCATCACGAGCACACACAATAATTAGGAAAATCAACAAAGTGTAGACAAAACCTAAAATGTGAAATTTGAGCAGACTGCTCAGCCAATAGAAACAAATATATAATAACCTAACCCTACCTTATGATGGTGGAGAGGCTGTTATTTTTACAGAACCTCACCATTATCTTATGAAGATAGAAAAATTATTTTAGAAGACCAAATAACGGATAGAAAATAAGACAAAATATGTGGGTCTATTCATGCACTTCTTACCTCATCCAAAATAATACGATTCTATTTCATAAAGTGCAAAATCATGATATTCTTCCTATACTCCATCTCCACTGTGAGTAGGTTGTGAAAACAAAATCATATTCCATGAATTTGTCAATATTTCATCTCCTGTTGGCACCATGATAAACAAGAATTTTGTTGCTTCCTTTAGTGGTGAATTGGTCAATCTCATTGACCCATTGAATCACAGCGACTACAGGACATATAACAATGGTTCCTTTCACTGCTGGAAGTATATAATAGGTAGGTGAAAGCAAACTAGAATAAAAAAATATTTTTTCCAATTTACTCTTAGCAAGTACAAGAGCAATGGATTGAACGATCTTCCCTATACCCATATCATCTACAAGAATACCACCTCTAACAATAGATTCTTCTTGTTTCAATGCCTAAGCCAACCACTCTTTTTGGTACCTTAGTAAGGGTATGATCAAATCAGATGGCGACTCAGCAGTTTCAGTCATAAATTTATTCTGACTATCGAAGTCTAGATATAGTGTAGTATTTTCAGCCATCCACCTATTATTTTCTTAATCCCACACTGCCATATCAATACATGGTTGCCTTCCATTCCTACTTCATTCATTACACAATCTTCTTGCGCTTGTTTATTATTTGATATAATATTATGTTCCCTCTTTGGTCTATAGGATCTCCTCCCTTTTTTTTATATTGGGCCAAGAAACTTCAACAATTAAATTAATTTCTTGCACCTGCTTATTCTTTGATTCAATATTCTGTTCCCCCTTTGGTCTATAGGAGAAAGTGAGTCGATTTCATCATCCTATCAATCACAATCCAAATGGAATCAAAATCCTTTCTAATCTTGGGCAACCCAACCACAAAATTCATATAAATCTCCTCTTACTTCCATGTAGGAATCTCTATGTCTTGTGCTAGGCCACCAGATATTTGGTGCTCGGCTTTGACTTGTTGACAACTATGACAATCAAAAATAAATTTGGCACTGTCCCTCTTCATATCTCCCCATCCAATACACCTCTCTCAAATCTCTATACATCTTAGTAGAACTGAAATGAATAGTATAGGAAGAACCATGAGCCTTATCAAGAGTCTTTTCTCTCAAGTCATCAACACGAGGTACATATAGCCTTCCTTGGTACCTTAGGGTACCATCTCTCCCTCGGGAGAAAAACTCCACCTTACCATCATTTACAAATGCCTTCAATTCTAACAAAATGGGGTCAAGATCTTGCTTAGATTTCACCTCCTCAACTAATGAAGATTTCGAGCCCTCAACTACTACAACACGTCCATTATCCACCTCTTCCAACCTAACTCCTAATCTAGCCAACTGATGGACCTCCCTAGGTACCCCTTTGCCACTATCATTAACATGAGCTAGTCTACCCATAGATACTCAACTCAAAGCATCCGCCATAATATTAGCCTTATTGGGATGATAATGCACACTTATATCATAGTCCTTAAGAAGTTCTAACCACCTTCTTTGTCTCAAGTTGAGATATTTTTGAGTTAAGACATATTGGAGACTCTTATGGTCGGTGAACACATCATCATGCACCCCAAACAAATAGTGATGCCAAAATTTCAAAGACAACGACGGCTAATTCAAGATCATGGGTATAATAATTCTTTTCATGCACTTTGAGTTGTCTAGAAGGAAAGGCTATCACTTTACCGTTTTGCATTAGAACACAACCTAAACCAACACTAGAAGCATCATAATACATAACAAACCCCTCTAGCCCTTCCAGTAGTGAAAATATAGGAGCAGACACAAGCTTATCCTTCAATGTTTGGAAACACTTTTCACACTTATTGGACCACACAAATTTGTCCATCTTTTGAGACCACACAAATTTGGCCTTCTTTTGAGTTAACTTGGTTTTAGAAGAAGCAATAGAAGAGAACCCATTCATAAACCTCCGATAGTAACCCACTAAGCCCAAGAAGCTCCTAATATCCTACAGGATCAATAATATAGGCCAATTTCTAATCACATCTGTGTTTTCAGGATCTACCTTATTATCGTCTGCCGACACGACATGTCATAGGAAAGCAACATTTTTTAACCAAAATTTATATTTTTTGTACTTAGCATAAAACTTCTCTTCCCTCAATCTTTGTAGCACTACCCTCAAATGGCCCATATGCTCCTCCTCACTATGTAAATAGATCAAAATATCATCAATGAATACTACAACAAATGAATCAAGGTAGGGTTTGAAGACCCTATTCATAAGATCCATGAAGATAGTCCATGCATTGGTCAACCCAAAAGACATCACAACAAACTCATAATACCCATACCTAGTCTAGAAGGACTCTTAGGAATATCACACTCCCCCACATTCACTTGATCAGAGCTGGACCGAAGATCAATCTTAGAGAAGTGACTAGCCCATTGCAATTAGTGAAACAAATCATCAATCCTTGGAAGAGGATATTTATTCTTTATGGTGACCTTATTAAGTTGCCAGTAGTCTATACACATTTTAAGGGACCCATCCTTCTTCTTCAAAAACAACACTGGTGCACCCCAAGGTAATTAGCTAGGCCTAACGAAACCCTTCTCCAACAAATTCCCCAATTGATCCTTTAACACCTTTAAGTCCGCCGGGCTATACGGTAAGGGGGAATAGAAATAGGTTGAGTATCGGGAAGGAGGTCTACACCAAAATCTATTTCCCTTTCGGGAGGAACACTAGAAAGGTCATTTGGGAAGACCTCAAGGAGCTCATTTACAATCAGAACCGACTCTATAGGAAGGACCTTGGACTCCACATTCCTTACCCTCACAAGATGATAGAGACACCCCTTAGAGATTAACTTATGGGCTTTAATGTAAGAGATGAACGTACCTTTAACCACCATATCATGACTCACACACTCAAGGATGGGTTCATTTGGGAATTGGAATTTGACCGTATAGGTTCTACAATTAATAGAGGCATAATATGCATACAACTAATTCATCCCAAGTATGATATCAAAATCTACCATATCCAACTCAACAAGATCACCAGGAAATATCTTATGCAAAATGCAAATAGAACAATTTCTATAAACCTTTCTAGCAACAATAGATGCACCAATAGGAGTAGAAACCTCATAAGACTCACACAACAATTTAGGCTCAACATGAAACTTTTTGGCAGCAAAGGGGGTAACAAAAGAAAGAGTGGCACACGGATCAATCAATGTATACAATTAAAATTAAAGACTTTTAACATACCGGTGATGATATTGGGAACCTCCTCAACCTTTGCCTTCCTTGGAGTGCATAGAACCGATTATGCCTTAAGGCATAGTCTTGTTGACCACCTCTCCCCAAAGGAACCATATTTGAAACTTGTAGACGAACCTCCTTACCCTTGTTGTGGTTACGAGGAGAAGAAATATTTTTGTGACCCACTTTCCCACATCCATAACATGCATTAGTGTCTTTCAAACATGGGCTCCCATGAGCTTTACTCCAATTTGAACACACATTATTATGAACCACACCACCAACACCTTGAGCCCTTGGAAAGTCATTGGCAACCCCCCTATAGAAGCATGACAAGACCCTTGGCCTTTATTGAACCGGCCACCCTTTCGACTGTGGAACTTTCCCTCAAATTGGGTCCTCTTGGCCTCATTATTCCTCCTCTTCCTTAACTTTTCCTCATCTATTTGTATGCCATATGTCATCAAATAGGACAAATCGAGGTCGGTAATCAACATAATGGACCAACGTTCCTCGCTCACCAGATCGGCTAAACCCATCATGAATTTGTTCATTCTAGACCTTCGGTTGGCAACCACGTGGGGAGCATATTTAAAGAGTTGATTGAACTTGAGCACATACTCCCTAACACTCATAGAACCTTATCTCAAATTCATAAACTCTACTATCTTAGCCTCCCTAAGCACAATAGGGAAGAATCGATTAGGAAAAGAAGCCTTGAGCTCCTCCTAAAGCACCACATTATTGATTCCCTTCTCCATCTTCCATTTATGAAACCATATTTGTGCTACCCCTTTGAGTTGGTAGGCCGCCAACTCTGCTTTCTCTTATGATCTAATACCCATGATAGCAAATACCTTGTAGACCTCATCTATGAATTCTTGAGAGTCCTTATCTACCTTAGACTCATAGAATTCTGGTGGGTTCATTATTATAAAATCCCTCACCCAATATGCTAATGTAGGAGCATGAGGGGCTTGGGCCCCTTAGTTGGCTTGGTTAGGAACAACTTGTGCTAGCAAAGTGAGAGTATCCTGGAGCTCACCATGAGATTGTTCCTCAAGACTGCAGGCTCTCCTTCCTCTTATGTTAGGCATGATCTAGTATAGCAAATAAACAATCGTTATAGGAGAAAAAAATCTTACTTTAACTCTATAGTACGACTTAGAATATGAAGAAAGGACACATTTCCTAAAACTTCTTATAGTATCCTAATCCTAATTGTGGTGCATAACATGACTATGAATAAGACTCTAATCTAAGCAGTATATTAGATGCCGAGGACCATTAACAACCTAATACTCTGATACTAAGTTTGTCACGACCAGCCTAGGTACTAAATGTGAAACAACAAATGGGGACCCCAAAGGGACCCCGAACAAGCCTCTTAACATATTATTACACATCATTGATCGCAAAAGCAATTAAATAATATAATAGGAGTAGAAATAAGAGGAAAAAGGGACTAAAGGGACACTTTCATAACATAAGAGATCATTAAGTCAAGAGAGTCAAAGCTCATGACATAAAGGCATAACTTATCCAACAATACCTCTCTACATAGATATGAGCAGGGCCCAATACAAGCAATCGGGATCACCCTTATAGCTAATACATATATGAAAAAAAGATAGTCTTAGTATATAGTAAAAGACCATATACATTGTCTCCAAAATGGAGAACTCACCAACTAACTTGAGAGAAGTCATACTAGCGACGTAGAGGAAGATGCTCAAATGGGGATCCAATTCCTACATAGTGATATCATATAGGCATAGAGTATGTGTTAATATGCTTGAATGTACTAAGTGTGTAGGATGCAATGCAGTAAGAGATAAGCCACATAATTGAAATGCATAAGTATAGGCAATGAGTAGCATATAACAATATGACAATCATGGAAGATGCTTAAAGTAAAACATGCTTACATAAAATATTAAACATGTGCAAGAAGAGACCATCATTATAAAGTTCACAGTTTATCAAGGTGCAAACCCCTTGATTGGTTGGTGGATCGTCTCACCCTACCACCCGTGGTGATTGAGTTGCAAACCCCTCAACTTGGTTATTAAGGTACAAACCCCATGGTTGGTTGGTGGATTGTCGCACCCTACCACCCATGGTGATTGAGGTACAAACCCCTCGGCCTGGTTATCAATGTATAGACCCTATGATTGGTTGGTGGATCATCGCACCCTATTACTCATGGTGATTGAGGTACAAACCCCTGAACCAGTTAGAACTATTCTCCACTTAATTTTCCCTGTAATCATGAATATCAAGTCAAATTTACAAAATAATGCATGGATTTTGAGATATATGGAAATTACAATTCTGAGGACTTCCAAGGCACTTTTTTGCGCACTTTTTGGGGTCATTTCACTTTGTCTTCCCGTCCTCTCTTCATATAGCTAGGCAGTTGCTCGATGTAAACTTCTTATTCCAGATAGCCATTTAGAAATGCTGACTTCTCATACATTTGATATATCTTCCACTGATTTTATGCTGCAACTGCGGTGAGAAGCCTTACAGTTTCAATCCTTGCGACTGGATCAAACACTTCATCATAATCAATTTCATTTTTTTGCTTGTAGCTTTTGTCAAGGAGTCTTGATTTATATGTTTCCCCCTTTCCTTCTTTATTGGTCTTTGTCTTGTACACCCATTTGACTCCAACAGGACTATGCCCTTTTGGCAGATTTGTTATCTCCCATGTGTCATTCCTTCTTATAGCTATAATCTCTTCATCAATTGACTTTTTCTGCTTTACATCATTAGTTGCTTCTTCATATGTGACTGGATCACATTCAACCATTAAATAAAATAAAGAATAATCGAGAGTTGTCTCGACCATTTCTATTTCATCATAAACTTCATGAATACTTCACATTTTTATGGGAGATTCACTTGAGCTATTGCTGCTTGGGGATGCAAATGTTGAAGGAGTTGTTGCACCTAGACTCTGTGGATAACTTTGTCCATTACCTTTTTTACTATGGACACCAAAATCATTACCATCTTTGTCACAGAAGAATAATCCTTCAACTTTTTTTCCTTCTCCGCTCCATCTCCAATAATTGGCTTCATCAAATTCAATATCTCTTGAGATGATGACTTTCTTGTGAGCAGATTATACAACCTATGAGCTTTGCTTCTTTTCTCATAGCCTATGAAGATGCACTTTTCTCCTCTGTCATTGAGCTTCTTTCTTAGTTATTCAGAAACATGGGCATATGCAATACACCTAAAAATCTTAAGATGTCCAACTCTAGGCTTTTGAACACTCCATGCTTTATTTGGCATCATATACCGGACACTCTTCATTGGACAACGATTCAACAAGTAAACTGCATATTGAACCGCTTCAGCTTAGAAGTTTTTAGGTAAATGCTTACCTTTAACCATACTCCTTGCATTGTTGAGAATGGTTTAATTTTTCCTTTTGAATACTCTATTTTGTTGAGGTGTGTATCTAACTGTCAACTGATGAATAATATCATTCTTCTTAATAGAATCTTCAAACATAATTTGCAATGTACTCGCCTCCTCTATCAGAGCTGAGTATGTTTATGAAATTACCACTTTGTTATTCAACCAATCCCTTGAACTCTTTGAACTTATAAAGAGTTTCTGATTTTTTCTTGAGAATATATACCCAAAGTTTTCAACTAAAATCATCAATAAAAGTTAGGTAGTACCTGCTTCCACCAAGTGAATGTCACAACCTAACCCCGGGGCCATGACTCGTGCCGGTTAGGTACTTAAACCCAAATTACATCGCAAAACCACAACTTAAAGTCTAAGAATTCTACCGAAATTTTTGCAGAGTTTCCTCTGTTTTATTAACTAACCGCACCTGCACAGAAGCTCCAGTAGCAACCCAAACAACAATTCAAATATATATATATATATATATATCCATTTACACATATACTTCAATGCGGGCCGACAAGGTCTCCCCTGCGGTCCTGCCGCCTAATAATCATGTCATACATAAAGTAATGTGGTCTCGCCGCCTCATCAAGTATCACATACATAATATAGACCATGTGCTCACGTATATCTCACATACCCACTACCCACTAGTATCTACAGA